>CAUYQG010042941.1:0-49376 GCA_963574415.1 Tarsius wallacei | reverse complement strand
GCAGTGGCCGCTCCCGGCCACCGCAGCCTCGACCTGCTGGGCTCCAGCGATCCTTCCGCCTCAGCCTTCCAAGTAGCTGGAACTACAGGCGCGCGCTACCATGCCCGGCTGATTTTTTGATTTATTGTAGAGATGAGGTCTCGCTTGCCCAGGCGGGTCTCGAACCCGCAGGCTCAGGCAATCCACTCACCTCAGCCTCCCAAAGGCGCGGGATTACAGGCTGAGCCACGGAGCCCGGCTCCTTAACTATATTCTGTTTCTGAATTCATCTCCTGATTACTGTCTGTCTTCCTTGGTACTAGTTATTCTCATGTGCTTTGAAACATCTTTCTCTCAGCATCTCTGCATGACTTTTTCCTACTGTTTCTTCAAGTTTCAGTTTAGATGCCACTTTGAAATTTTAATTTGCTAGCTCTTTTTGAATGTGAACTCTTGCTTGTTCTCTCCCGCCATTCACTATCTAATGCTTTTATAGATATTGCCATCATCTTCAACTCCCAGCCAAGCAGAGGCCTCCAGACCAGAACTAGGTAACATACTGACAGCTCAGGGCTCCTATCCTCTGCTAATATGAGGAATATCATAAACTGGAATATCATCCAGCTGGTTCTGGATGCATTGCTATCTCTATTGCCTGGCATTCCAGAAACACATCTTTAAACTAGCCACAGACTCAGGCAGCTTTGTTCAGTTTTTTTTCATAGGGAGGAGTGTCTCACCCCAGTTCCTAGTTTCACATAGTGAAACTTCATGTGGTCCCCATCCAGGCAGGAAGCTCCTTGAGTCTCATACCCTCAAGCAGTGTTTCCTACTCTTGTTGACACCGTGACATACTTAGAAAATAACAGTATTTGGATAGTACACAGGTAGATGGATGAGATTGCTCCCTGACCTAAGAAGAATTGGCTGGGGCCTCTGATCACCCAGGTCCTGACTAGCTGCCTTGAAGCTTGAGAAAAATCAGCATTTCATATACCGGTAAACGAACTCATAGCATGTTCTAAGGAGAGCTGCACCCTAAAATCATAGACTCCTAGCACACGCTGCCTGTTTCTGTTTCTAGTCCACCAGGATGTTTACCTTGTTATTAAAGTACAAATACGTTGATGACATATTTCATTTACTATTACTATGCATTTGGAGCAGAATACAAAATTTAAGTATTATCTTAAAGGTCAAGCATAACCAGTAGTTCATGTTTCTCCCTCTGTTTAAAACATCTTTCTCTCAGCATCTCTGCATGGCTTTTTCCTACTGTTTCCTCGTTTCAGTTTAGATGTCACTTAATCTAGGGAGGTCTTTGTTACTCCACTCACCCCAAAAGATGGGGTTAGATCTTATAGTACTGGGTTTTACATGTAACTGTATTATTGTTATTGCCTATTTACCTTAGACAGTAAGGTCCCTGATGGCAGGAATTGCTTTTTTCACTTCTGTATTTCCAGATCTAGCACAGTGCCTGCAATAAGTACAAACTCAGTAAATATTTCAATATTACCTATAACAGAGTTCCATGGTGGGGTGTATAATGCACTAGTGAAGAACTGGAGCTCTGGAGTCAGAGATTGTTGGGTTTAAATACCAATGCTACTCACTGTGTGATTTAAGAAAGTTACTTAACCTCTCTAAGTTTAGTTTCCTCATCTGTTAAAATGTTTGTCACAATTCAACTCCTGTGTCTTACTAGCTGAGCAAGTTCTTCTCTGGGTTTCAGTGCCTGCACTAAACAATGAAGAATTAAACCAGACAATATACACGAAGTCATTAGTTCTGTGATTCCCTTTCCTGTTTCCTCATTCCTACCTCATGCTGAAAAGGGACAGACATCACAGCTCAGTCTTGAGAAGAGGTGCTGACTCAACCCTTTTCTTTTCTTTTTTTTCTCCTTTCCTCCCTCCCTCCTCCCGACTCAACCCTTTTCTAAGCCTAGGTTATATCTTAGTGAAAAGGCCTTCTATTCCCACCAGAGCAATAAACATTAACTTTGTATCTACAACTTATTCAGGCAAAGTAGAAGGCAATGTCAATAAGAACTCGAAACAATAATTTTATGTGTGAACTTAATGTACCCAAAGAAAAATAAAAAACAACTGACAGCTCAGTGGACCATGCTAACTGAAAATGTAAGAGAGGAAGAGAACACCTCCACGAGAATCCAATGTTAAAATGAAGGCATCCACTACATTTTGCTACAATACAAACCCTACTGCTGGAAAGATCATGTAATGCTAGAAGGATGCCTGCCCATAAGAAATTCAAGTAGGGGAGAGCCAATGCAGCAAAACACTTTGAAGTTCAAGGTATGACACAGAGGCCTAGAGATTCTACTTTCAAGCACTACGTATGTAATATAATTGTTTACTAAGGAATATAGCCCAATGACTGAGAGAAAACTTGAGCCACTAACTGATAAAGAAAACTAAATTTCAGACCAAAATTTCTATAAGAGGCAGAAGGAAATAATGCAAAACCCTTGGCATCAAACAGACCTGGAATCAAATTCTGACTCTGCCATCTCCAATGTATAATTTCAGCAAGTAACAACTCTCTGAACCTGAGTTTCTCCTCTGCAGAATGAGGATTATAACACTCACCTCACAGGAAGCTGGGAGAATCACACGAGATACCAGGTATGCCCAGCCCAGTGCCCAATTCATGGTAGGTGCTCAGCAAACATCAGTTTCCTCCCATTATCCCCATGCTGCTTTTATCAGCAGGGATCATCAAAGGGTTTGGGAATTGCTAAAATCCATTTTTTCAAATCTGGGTTCATAAACGTGTAAGTCTACTTTGCAAGCAGATTCTGAGACAAGCCTGAGACACTCAGGTCTGTGTGAGCATCCTGAGCTGGATCCAGCTTGGGTGGGCAGGAGACCACCAGAAACTAGAGCAGCCAAAAAGAGAAAGGATTACTTTAGCTTCGGCTCCCGTCCTTCGCTTGTATACTGCCAACAGATGAGCCCAATCAGGTCCTGCACCCTGGCGCTGGCCATTGTCACCACGGTCATTGGCAGCAGTCTGTCCTGGCTCGAGTGCAGGGGGAGGTAGACATCAATCTTCTTGGTTGCTGTTGTACCTACATGACCCTGTGGACAGAGCACATGCATGAGAGTAAAGACACTGTCATAGTCATACAGACCCTACTAAGCCACTGCTCTCCAGGCCTGTGGGCAGCACAGCCATTTTTCATCCTTTCTGCACAGACCTGCTATAAGCCTGGAATGGTCTCAAAGTAGAAACGCTGTCTAATTTCAAGGGTTTTCTTTTTCCCTCTGCAAGATTCTTTTCTCTACTGGTCTAATGAATCCAGCTTTGCTGGCAAGAAGGTAAATGAACACTACAACTAAGATGGACAAATAAGAGTGGTGAGCAGAGTTGATGTGTGGTGTCAGGAGTCTTGCTTTGCTACTAACTCAATGCGACCTTGGAAAAGTCACCATGAGCTCTCAGCCCTGGCTGCCCTCCCTGGAAACTGCCATGTCACTCCTTGAGACACTGAGATAAGCTGCTTGGGAAGTTGCATACTCTCTCAGGAAGGATTAGGCCCACAACACTGAAGCTAAGTGCTTGCCTTCACAGAGACTATAGAAGCTAATTCTGTTCTGCAAAACATCTGTTTACTTCAGTACCACCCAAGTTCAAGGGCCCTTGGTCTTCCATTACTACCCTAACCACCATCCCCACACTGCTATATATATCCCCAATCCCTCCCACACACCTACTGTTTCTCCCTCCTGAACCTTCCACTCTGCCCTCTAGAACTACGGCACCAATCAGCAAACATCCATAAATCCTCAGCTGCTTTTTAAAAACATTTCCTCTACCCATCTGACTTAACTGAACCTGCTGGTTGTTGAGGATACTGCTTCCTCTGCTGTCTTCTTAAAAGACTCCAAGACGTGCAGTAGGTATTCATGTCCCCACTAACACTTCCAAACAATTACATCTCCTTTCTTGCAAAATCCCTGTTTATTTGAGGTCCAAGCAATCTGACTACATCATCCTCCCCTCTCCTTTTTTGTTTTTGTTATCCACCAAACTCCTGGTCATTCCCTTCCCCTAATGAAGGCTTGAACTCTTAGCCCTCAGTCTTCTTTCCCACCCATGCAATATGTTTACTATACAGGATGTAGAAAAGACATACTTTTCACAGACAACTTAAGTTCAAATTGGAGCATTTGATTGTCCCTTGCTCTCCCCTATGCAAAGTCACAAAAACACCCCCCTCATTTTACCATATTAAACCAGCTACTTACCTCTTACCTCAATAACCCTGACTCTTCTTTCTCTCTCATACTACCTATCTACTCCATTAGTAAGTTCTAATATGTCTACTTCAAAATTATATTTTAAAAAGGCAAGTATAGGTCTTTTTAACAAAGGATGCTGGGACAGCTGGATAGCCATATGCAGAAGAATGAATCTGAACTCCTACCTCATACCCTATACAAATACTCATTCAAAATTAATCAAAAACCTAAATGTGAGAGGTAAAAAACTATAAAACCCTTAGAAGGAAACAGGTTTAAATCTTTATGACTTTGGATTAGGCAATGGTTTCTTTAATGTGACACCAAAGCATAAGTAACAAAAGAAATAAATTACACTTCATCAAAATGAAAAGCTTTTGTGTCTCAAAGGATACAACTAAGAAAGTGAAAAGATAACCCACAGTATGGGAGAAAACATTCACAAATCATTTATATGGTAAGGTCTCCTATCAAGAATATATTAAAAACTCTTATAACTCAACAATAAAAAGACAATTCATTTAAAAAAAGGACAAAGGATTAGAAAAGACATTTATCCAAAGAAAATATACAAATTACCAATAAACACATGAAAAATGTTTAATATAATTAATCTTAGTGCAAATAACTTCACACCCACTATGATGGCTATAATTTAAAAATAAACAAAAACCTCAAACAACAACAAAAACCCCTGAAAATAACACAGTTTTGTGAGGATGTGGAGAAACTGGAACCCTCATATATTGACAGTGGGAATGTAAAATGATATAGCCATTGTGAAAATGTTTGGCAGTTTCTCAAAAACTTAAACACGCTACCATATGACCAAGCAATTCCATTCCAGAAAACTAAAAACATGTTCACATTAAAACTTGGACATTGAAACTGATTCAACCACATTCAATGTAAGAGGGTGTGTGATCTGAGCCACCAGGAACTAAGGGTCCTACTTTTTGAAAGAACCAAATCTACAACTAACCTAAAGAAATAAACATTTTTTCTACTGGGGGCAGCGGGGGGGAACTAACTTGGACATGAATGTTCATAGCAGCATTGTTTATAATAGCCAAAGAATGGCAACAATCCAGATGTCCATCAACTAACGAATGGATAAACAAAACTCACAAAGCGGGGATATTTTTAAGCCATAAAAAGGAATGAAATACTGATACATGCTACAACATGAATGTACCATGAAAGCATTATACTGAGAAAAAACCCAGACATAAAAGACCACTATTGTATGAACCTATTTATATGAAATGTCCAGAACAGGCAAATCTAGAGAGACAGAAAGTAGATTAGTGGTTGGCAGAAGATGGGGCAAGTGGGGAATTGAGAGGTATAGGGTTTCTTTTGGGGGTGATGGGAATGTGCTGGAATTAGTGGTAACAGTTGAATAACACTGTGAATATATTAAAAACCACAGAATTGTACACTTTAAAATGGCAAATTCTATGTAAAGTGAGTTTTATTTCAATGAAACCATTATAAAATATATATTTCCAAACCATCCCACTTCTCTTCATCTCCACTATCAGCAAAATACCATCACATCTCACCTGAAATATTATAATAGACTGCAAACTGACTTTCTGTACTCATGCCTACTCCAATCTGTTCTTCACAAACAAGTTAGTTTTTTATAAGAAAATTCAGATCAGATCATATTACCTCCTGTTTAAATTCCTTCAATGAGTGGACCCTGTGACACTTTGAATAAAATCCAAACTCCCTGCAACATGCAAAAGAGCACTGCATGATCTGGTCCCTGCCTACCTCTGCAATATCATCTACTGCCACTCCCCGACCTGCTCCTCAGGCTTCAGCCACACTGGCCATTTAGAAGTCCTCTCAAAATATGAGCACATGCATGTGTGCGTACCTTGCTTGCATTTCTCACGTCCAAGGTCTTAGCAGGTTCTATTCACTGTACCTCCAAAGGCTCTTTTTCATGGTCTTTGCATACCTGACTCCTCATCCTCCAATGTGTACCCTTGGGCAGGTTATTTAACCTCTCTGCGCTTCTGTTTCCTCATATATAAGATGTTAATGGCAGGACCTACCTATCACAAGACTTGTGTGATTACTATTATTACGAATTATTGCTGTTGTTATCATGCAGGGCTCAGCTCATATGACCCCTCATCATAGAAACCTTCACTGATAACACCCCTCCTCTCACAGTTATTCTCTTACACAGATTCTGTTCACTTCCTTCAGAGCACTTAACAACTAAGAGTATTTATTCACGTACGTCTTCAGCATATGCTTTCCCCACTAGCCTCTGAACTTCCGTAAGAGCAGTGTTAATGTCTGCTTTGTTTACTGCTCCATACATAATGCCCAGCCCTGCCCCTGACACACAGAACATTCTACGAAAAAGATCTGCCGGCCTACAGAATGAATACTTCAGTGACTCAAGTGCCTGCCAGGACACATTGTAGGAGCTCAGTAAATGTTAGTTTTCTCCATCTGCTTGCCCTTCCTCTATGGGTTTGTTTCCTTCTCACAGACAAAAATAGAGGGACCTGAGTAATCATGAGGTTCCATCTTTAACACTCTGGAATTCTATCATTCTGAGGTGAAAGGGTCAGTACTGGGGAAAGAAAGTATACACGGTCGGTTTAAAAAACATTTTTGTACTAACTAGCAAAGTCATCTTTCAACAATGAACATTTATAACTGTAATAGATGTTTTTGTTGTTATTTATGACAAGTTTTTGTTTTGCTTTGTTTTTTAAGTTGGGGTCTCACTCTGTCACCCAAGCTGGAATGCAGTGGCACAATCACGGCTCACCGCAGCTTTGACCTCCTGGGCTCATATATGTGATTATATGATTTCTCACTTCAAAACTATTCATAAGCTGGGCATGGAGGCTCACACCTGTAATCCCAGCACTTTGGAAGGGCAAGGTGGGAAGATTGCTTGAGCCCAGGAGTTTGAGACTCACCTAGGAAACCCAGTGAGACCTTGTCTATACAAAAAAATATATTTTTTAATTAGCTGGACTTGATAGGTCTATAGTCCCAGCTACTTGGGAGACTGAGGTGGATGGAGCCCAGGAGGTCAATAAACTATAAATAAATTATATCATATAATGTGAAGTTTAAAAAATGTGCTGGGCACAGTGGCTCATGCCTGTAATCCCAGCACTTTGGGAGGTAAAGGCAAGAGGATTGTTTGAGCCCAGGGGTCCGAGACCAGCCTGGGCAAATTGGCAAGACCTCATCTCTAAAATAAATCAAAAAGTTAGCTGGGCGTGGTGGTGTGCACCTGTGGGTCCAGCTACTTGAAAAGCTGAGGCAGAAAGATCACCGGAGCCCTGCAGGGTGAGGCTGCAGTGTCTGTGAGTGTGCTACTGCACTCAAACTTGGGCAACAGAGTGAAGTTCTGAGTCCAAAAAAAAAAAAAAAAAAATGTGTATAAGGCTAAGCACAGTAGTTCACACTTGTAATCCTAGCACTTTGGGAGGCCAAGGTGGGAGGATTGCTTGAGTCCAGGAGTTCAAGACCAGCCTAGGCAACATAGAGAGACCTCATCTCTACAAAATAAAAATAAAAAAATTAGTCGGGCGTGGTAGCACAGGCCTGTAGCCCCAGTTACTAGTGAAGCTGAGGTTGGAGGATCACCTGAACCCAGGAGATCAAGGTTGTGGTGAGCTGTGATTGTGCCACTGCACTCCAGCTTGGGTGACAGAGCAAAAAATTGTCTCAAAAAAAAAAAAAAAAAAGACAGAAAAAGAAAAAAGTATATAACCAGTATGATCTCAATTATTTAAAGATAAAATCCACTAAAGAAAAGCTAGCCCTTTATACACTGCTGGTAGACATAAATGGCACAACCTGTATGGAAGACAATTTGGCAGTTTTTAGTAAAATTACATATGCTTTGATCCATCTTTACCACTTCCACTAATTTATATGACAGATTTACTCCATGTGTCAAAGAGTAAAGGACAGACACTAAAACATTGCTTACAACAGCAAATACTGAACCAGTCTAAGTGTCCATCAGTTAAGAATTGATTAAATAAACTGTGGGTATACCAGCAAAATAGAGTACCATAAAAATACTTTTTAAAATAAGGCACTATACTCATACAGAAAGATCTCCAAGGCATACTGTGAACTGGAAAAAAAAAACAAGATGCAGGACAGTGTTACAGAATGCAACCATTTGTGAGAAAAAAGTTATATGTCTACACATATGTTTATGAACATACAGGATATCTCTGGAAATAGAGCTTACCTCTGAAGAAGGGAACTGGGTGAGAGGAGGGGAACTGATATCTTTTGAATTCTGTAACATATGCATATATGACCTATTCAAAAATATTTTTAAATCTTAGAGGTTAGAAAGATGTATAGGATTATCAATAGTTGCTTCTGGGTGGTGAGACTTGAGATTTATTTCCTGTCTCTTTACTTTTGTTTTACTATACATTTCAGCTTTTTAAAAATGAAGTAAGTAAAACTCTAGGAGGAAAAATGTTTAGAGAAATTCCACTTCTTATATGACCCAGTGTCCATCATTAGATAAACTGATTTTTTTCCTTGAGTCTCATCTCTATGTTATAAAACAAATAATAAAAAAGTAATTCTCCTACATAATGCGCATGGTCGTTCTCTCTTCACATACATACACACGTGCACGTACACACACCCATGCATGTTCTTCAGCTTAGAAATTATAATTTCAATGGCTAATAAAGACTTCTAGAAATAGCAAGTAGTTTTTGCCTTGTCGGGTAGGCAAACGATTAAAATTAAAACAGGGGTACTCTTTCTTTTTATTTTTTTATTATAAAATGTGGGATACAATTCAGGGTTAGGTATACAAGTGTTGATTATGCAGGTGCCCTTGTTGATGAGGTATGCCCCTCCTTCCCCTAGCAGTTTCCCTCAACTGCCAATCCCACCCCTCTCCCCTGACAGTTTCCCACTAGGGATTCCCAGTTTGCCAATCCCTTTCCTATAGTATTAGAATAATTGTTCAAGGTACACTTGTGAGTGAAAACATATGGTACTCTGTTCTTTGTTTCTGTGATAGATCACTGAGTATGATCGACTCTAAATCCATCCAAGTTGCTGTGAAGTCCATGTTTGTTCTTCTTTATGGCTGCATAAGGGGTACTCTTTCTAAAGTGGGTTTATAACCTTCATATCATCCTCCTTTTCAGACCTAGATCAGTGGCTTGTCATTGTTTTTCTTTTTTTTTTTTGAGTCAGAGTCTCACTCTGTTGCCCAGGCTGGCGTGTAGTTACATGCTCATGGCCACCGCAGCCTTGACCCGCTGGGCTCAGGTGATCCTTCTGCCTCAGCCTTCCAAGTAGCTGGAACTACAGGTGTGCAACACCATGCCCAACTAATTTTATTTTTAAATTGTAGAGGCAAGTCTCGTCATATTGCCCAGGCTGATCTCGAATCCGTGGACTCAGGTAATTCTTGTGCCTCCACCTCCCAAAATGCTAGGATTATAGGCATGAGCCATCCTGCCAGGCTGCTCTTCTTTTTTATTTCTGTTCATTCTTTCTCCTTCTGAAGAATGAGAGCTAAAGGGCTATAGGGATCACAATATCCCAAGACATTAAGTGATCAATGAGATCACAAATGTGAATGTGCTTCAGAAACTGTAAACTGCTTTAGAAATGCACAGCAGTAAGCAGAAAGGTCCTAAGTTTTGAAATTAGACCTCTTTTTTTCTCCCTCCCTCCCTCCCTCCTTCCTTCCTTTCATAGAGACAAGGTCTTGCTATGTTGCTCAGGTGAGACTTGAACTCCTGAGCTCAGGCAATTCTCCCGCCTTAGTCTCTCAGAGTGCTGGGATTACAGGTGTGAGTCACCACTCCTGGTCCAATCAGACCCATTTCTATTATTCAAGCCTATTACACAGTCACATGAAGTCAAAAATGGGTGGTGCTACAGGAGCCCTAATAATAATACTGATTATATACTAACAAGAGCTAGCATTTATTTAGCACTGTTAAGTAAACTCTGCCAAATATCTGCCTAAATAATCTCATTTAATTCTCATAAAAACTCTAAGAGATAGGGTTCTACCACAATCTTAATATTAGAGCTGATAAAACTAAGGCTTATAAGACTACAGGCATCTGTTCAATATCCTAGTGGAAGAGCCAAGGCTCAAACCCCATGTCTGTCTGACCCCAACGCTCCTACTGTAAACAGCAAAGACCTCTTTCCTTAAAGTCATTCTAAATGTAATAATCAATTACCAACTCTCCAAAGCTTGATAATCATCTGCTTCTCCCTCATTTTCTCACAAACATCACAAAAATTCTGCCTAAAGCAGTCTCCTGTAAAAGAAACTAGATCTGAGAAGCCATTCAAGAAGAATTGTTAGGAAACGGAGACTCCAAGGAACTTTACCATTGTTGGTTGACTGCAGGGCAGTCACCACTGCTTAGGAAATAAGGGCAGATCATTATATGGTACACCTATAAATCCCTGTATCCTCTCTGTTTCACAGTAAAATAGCAAGTGTGGGGAAAGCTATCAGAATAAATATGGTAGATATGTATTACATGAATGAAGCACTTTATCTTTTCAGACTTCTAATTCCATCTTGAGGCAACAACGATGGGAAAATGTGCCTTGCACAAACCTTGAAATTATATATTTTTTAATAAGGAACCCCTTCTGAAAAAGCTCAAGGTGGTGGCAGTCAGCTCTATCTAATAGTCCCTATGTTGTAATATTTAGAGGAAATCATCTAAAACATAAAACAATCCATCAGCATAATAGAAAGTAATTAACTTATAAAAAAATAAGGTGACCAAAGGATTAAAAGTATTCATCACACATCAAGGCAAGCAATATTCCAAAGATGTCTAACTATGAAAAAGCTACCGGCAATAAACAAAGATCATATCATACAATTTCACTGCATGCCAATTTATGTGTTCTACAATACAGGATTGGGGAAATGGAGGCATATTTAGAGCACAGGGAAGGAGGCAACAGATAAAGAAGAAAGTGGTTTAGCTTTATCTTTCCTAGTCTCTCATGTATTCAACAAACATCCACTGAAACATCATGCTGGGCCTGGAAGACAACAAAGTCCAGTGATATACAGTGTAGAGCAGACCCTTGCCAAACTCCTGGTCTGCTGAAAGTCTTCACCATACAATGTGATAAGAGCTTTAAGAGGGGGAAAGTATGGTCTATTATAAGAGCCAGAAGCAACCCAGACTACAGGCGGTTGGTAAAGGCCTCTTAGGTAAAAAACAAAAGCAAAAAACAAAAAACCAACCCATCCAACTGACAGAACCATTAACCCAAGGAAAAGATGCTTATTTTATTTATTTACTAAACCAACATACCAAAAGGTGAACAGAAGTTCCCTCTGAGACATAGAATTATGGGTGATTTTAATTTTCTGCTTTATATTGTTCTGTATTTTCTATAATGAACATGTATGACTTTTATAATCATTATCATTACAAACAAAACAGGAGACAAAAAGAATAACTACCACTCAAGGACTTTAGATAAGGGAAAAACAGGATCAATTTTGAAAATGTAGCCTATGCTAAGGTATCAAGCAAACATTATTATTATTATTTTTGTTGTTGGTGGTGGTGTTTTGTTTTGTTTTGTTTTGTTTGAGTTGGGGGTCTCACTGTGTTGCCCAAGCTGGAGTGCAGTGGCACAGTCACAACTCACTGCAGCCTCAAACTCCTGGGCTCAAGTGATGCTCCAGTCTTCAGCCTCCCAAGTAGCTGGGACTATGGGTGTGCATCACCACACCCTGCTAATTTTTCTGATATTTTTATAGAGACGAAGTCTCACTATGTTGCCCACACTGGTTTTGAACTCCTGGGCTCAAGCAATCTTCCCACCTCGGCCTCCCAAAGTGCTGGGATTACAGGTGTGAGACACCGCATCCAGCCCAAGCAAACATTGTTAAAAACATACTATATGCCAGGTGCTGTGACAGACTGATGGGGAAAATAAGTTGAAATATAACTCAGATACCTTCCTATGGCAAGTTAAGTAATTTTTATCAAAGAAAAAAAGTAATAAGTCCACAATTAGCTGACAAATTTGAAGTTGAACAACCTTTTCCAGAATAGCCCCCAAACCAGGGAATGTCCTCAATGCGTTTGAGAACAAAAGGAAAAGCACTTCCAGTAGCAAAACTTCCTCAGTACAAATGCAGTTCATGAAGAACAAACACTCACACTCAAGCATAACCACGGTCTCTCCAGGAGTTGATGGCAGATTCAGCCAGAATCTCAAATTCAACATATCCAAGACCATTTTTCTTCTTCATCAGCTTGTCTCTCATTCCACATTCTATCTCCAAACTAAGGCTCTCATCATCTGTCCTGTCACCCAAGCTAGAAATCCTAATTCCTCTTTCTGTCTCATAAGAGGCAACGCCTCTGAAATGTTTCTCAAATCTTTCTCCTTCCCATCCTCACCACCACTGCCCTAGTTCAGGCTTCACCGTCTGTCAGCAAGACCAATGCAGTACTATCCCAACCATCTCCTTATCTCTAAAATCCCTTCTCTTTCCAAATCTTTATCTCTTTACTGCCACCAGTGTGATGTTTTTCATACCACAGAACATGCCAGTCACTTAGAAACGTATGATGGCTCTTCTGTGCTAGCATTCCAACTCCTTAGCATGGCAATTAATGGCCTTCATGGTCTGGTCCAAGCGTTATCATGGCTAAAGTACATTGAACGTAGTTAAGAGTACACACTTGCGGACAGCTAGATCCAGGTTTGAATCCTGGCTCGACTACTTCCTCGACCTTAGACTTTGGGTAAGTAACTTCACCTATCAAAACCTCCATTTACTCACACTTGAGAGAGCAAGCACTATACATAGATGTAGATGGAGATGATGTAGATGATATAAATGATGATGTAGATGTAAATGATGTTGATGTGGGTGTAGCTGTATAGCTATAGCAATAGCTGTAGCTGTAGCTGTAGATATAGAATGTCTAGCCACAGTCACTGAACCAGAAATGTAGCTCTTCTGTTTGTCATCAGTTCAAATGTCTCCTCTTCAAAGAAGGGAGGGGTCCAAATAAATCCCTCTTTTCTGCTCCCCTAGCAATTTGATTTGCACAGCCTTACAGTTTCACTTTTTTCTGTACCTACCCTCACCACCTCCTCCCCACCGTCTCATTCAACTGTTGAGTTACACAAAGGGAAAGATTGTGCCTCATTCATTTTGTATTCTCCTAGGGCCTAGAACATAGCAGGGGTTTAGTGCTAGCTTGCTGAATTGAAAGGACTCCTAGGACTAGCTTTCAAGATGGATCCACCAGACCTACCATCCCTCTCCTATCCTGGGGAAGTAGCTGCACCTCTTCTACTTCCCAGCCCTGTTCTTCAGGAACACTCCCCAGCACCTAATGCAGGGCCTGACATACAGTAGTTACTTATACATATTGATGGAATGAATGATAAATATTTTAAACATTTGTATTATATTACAGCATATTGTAGTACTATCAATCTATTCTCCCGTTGTTAGAAATGAAAGTGGTTTCCAACATTTCACTATTAATAATAATGTTCTCATAAACACTCCTATATAAATGTTTGTGTGTATATTACTAGAAGTAGATTAGTAGGTCAAAGAGTACAAATGCTTTGTGACCTATGATACATACTGAAAAAGCTCACTCTTGAAAAGTGTCTCTATGACAATCATGAACTACCAATATTATGAACTACAGGTCATCCAATTAATAATTAGCTCAAAAAACAAAAAAACAAAAATTTAAAATAACTTCTAATACATAGAATGTGATTAGGTACAAAACTGAAATATATAGATTTTGAACATGCTGATGAATTAAAACATTATATCTACATCAGAATTTTTCCTATCTGATTCCATTAATTAAAATAATATATATTTGCTTCCTATCATAACAGTAATTGCAAAATAATGCACCTGATAGTTTCTAAGATGGGGAAGCAGGAAAAACACAGATGGGATTCAGTTCAAAATAATCTTGAATTAAGAAATATTCACATCAAGTAAGTTAGATAAACTAAGTGTTATAGACAGAAGGTTCAGCTAGCAGTGCTACTTAATATCAACAAAATTTGCCAATAATAAATTGAATATCAGGTCTCAAAACTGTTGCTTAGGTGTTCAATTTCTCTGCCAAGAAAAAGAAATAGAAAAAGGATAGACAGATTGGCTTCTGCAATTAAAGAGACAAAAAGCAAGCAATGTTATTCCATTAGTTTCAACTGCGCAAGCAGATCATTACATGTAATTTCAATGCTGAAATAAATACGTCAATGTATCCAGATAATGCAATAAGGCAAACTGATAAAAGGATTATCTGCAGCTTTCAAAAGGTACACCTCTCTCTCTCTTATTTTATTTTATTTTATTTGAGTTGAAGTCTCACTCTGTCACACTCACGACCACTGCAGCCTCAACCTTCTGGGTTAAAGTGATCAGCAAATTCATTCAGAGCTAGGGGCTTGGCTTTGTAGTACTATCTTAACCTTCAATAAATCTGGAACTCTTGAAGGCTATTCCGCTTCGGCCTTCCAAGTAGCAGGAACTACAGGTATGCGCTACCATGCCTGGCTTATTTTTTGATTTATTGTAGTAATGAGGTCTCCCCAAGTTGCTCAGGCTGGTCTCGAACCCGTGGGCTCAGGCAATCCTCTCACCTCAGCCTCCCAAAGTGCTGGGATTATAGGCATGAGCCACTGCGCCTGGTCATGGTACACCTCTCTTAAATAAATGGCTGCCATTCCATTCCACTAGTCCCTTCCTCCCAACTTCCTCAACAAGGACCAAAGGCTGCTAGACTCTGTGAATGGCCTTGTTTTTAATAACACCAAAGGCAGGTTTGGTACAGCGGTTAAAAGTGATCACTACTCTGATGATAATTAATGGACTTCATTTGATCAGAAGTAATGATTACAAAATATATCTGGCCTAAATTGGTCTAATCGGCTATGAGAAATAAAGAGGGTCTACATGAGAAGGAAAAAAAGAATCCAAACATCAGAATTGTGGCATTTTGATTTTAATAAAATGTTGGCTTTATGGGCTCAAAAGAAAAACTCACTTTTATATTCAAAATGGTAACAATGAATTTGTGAATAAATTTTGTATAAAAATCTATGATAAATTCATTCAGAGCTAGGGGCTTGGCTTTGTAGTACTATCTTAACCTTCAATAAATCTGGAACTCTTAAAGGCTATTAAATTAACATTTCCCTGATCTGGCACCTGTAGTCAAGTTAATTTGTCAAAAACATTTCTATAGTTTGTCACTGGATACTGTATGTTCTGACAAGTTAAGTTTAAAACAAAATTGACAAAATCTCATTAATTTCCTCTGAATCACCAACCTCGGTTCCATTAAGCTTTTATTATTAAGAACATCAACTGTCACTTTCTTTAACAAGGTCAAGTTCTGATCTCTGGGTACCTCCAAGATCCCTGCTATATTAATAGCAGCTAGAGAGGCAGTACAGTGTGTTGGTGAAGAGCACAAGTTGTGGAGCCAGACAGATCCAAGTTCCAGCTCTAGCAACACTACTTAACTGTGTGCGCTTGGATGCATCACTATTTTCTCATCTGCAAAATGCAAACAATAAAAGTAGCTCTCATAGAGTTGTTAAGAAGATTCAATGAGACTATGCATGTAAAGTACTTACCACTGTGCCTAGTCTACAGTAAATGCTCAAGAAATGTTGGTTGTGTGTTATGGTGTTTTCCCCTACCTTTTATCTACTTTTATAATAATAGAAAACACACACACTTTTTTTGCTATTCACTGACTTTTGAAACTGCAAGAAATCTTAAGGGTCATCTCCTTTAAAACCTTTTCAATAAATGTTTCTTTTGTTTTGTTTTGTTTTGTCTTTGAGTTGGAGTCTTACTACCCCAGTGTCAACCTGCTGGGCTCCGGCAATCCTTCCAAGTAGCTGGAACTACAGGCACACGATACCACACTTTGCTAATTTTTTATTTATTGTAGAGATGAGGCCTCGCCAAGTTGCCTGGGCTGGTCTTGAACCTGCAGGCTCAGGCAATCCACTGGCCCCGGCCTCCCAAAGTGCTAGGATTACAGGCTGAGCCACCGAGCCCGGTCGACAAACAGTTGTCTCATAACCACTACTGAACATCTCCACTTATGAGGTCCTTGCCACGGTGTAAAGTAGATCCTTTTTCTTCAATCTTGAGAAACAGTTTTGCTGGCTAAAACATGTTTCTTTCCATTGAAGTGAAATCTCCCTGCACTTTTTACTTGCTGGTCTTAGCATTAGCCCTCAGGAAATTTGAACAAATACGTCTCTACTTCCACAAACACCCCTTCATATACACAGGACCTTAAACAAAAAACTCAGTTATAAGTACCATGGAATAAATCAGACTATAATTCTTTCAAGAGTACAACACAGCACATAAAATAACATTTTGCAACTTTTCTTTCTATAACATTTGTGACAAATGTAAATCTTTAGTCCTGGACCCAAAATAGGAAAGGGGTTTTGTTGCTCTCAGGAAAGATTTTCTCTATTTAAAACAAATCCTCCATATTTTGTCCATATTTTGATGCTCCAACACTTTGGGGAGGGTGGGGAAATGCCCTGGCACTACAGGTTCAAACAATCTGTTAACACATGAAGTTTGAGTAATAGCCTCAGTAATTTTTTTGTTTCAAGACATCAGCGAAAAAACCAGCAATCATTCATGGCCAAATATACATAAGACATTTCACAAAACATGGGAAGAAGTATGGAGGGAAAAAATAAAAGCCTATTTATATCATACCAGAAACAATGATCATTTTCTCAAAGGCCTAAATTCCAAAAGCAACTCTTGATACTGGCAGCGTTCACCAACATGGATTATATTTGCTATGATTCTCTTTGCAGTCAACTGAACTAGTCTGGGCTCTGGCAATTCCTGCCCTTGAGCTGTGCAACCTTGGGTATGCCCACAGTTTCTCCAAAAAGTCAATTTCCTCAGCTATAAAACAGATATGAGAAGATCTACTTCAAAAGAATGGCAGGGAGTATAAAGCAAAAAAAAAAAAAGCATATTAAGATGCTCTGTGAACTGCAAACTGGAATATAAACGTCAGTTATTCCTTATTGTTGTTACATAAGCTGTTGCTCAGACCAGGCTGATTTTTGGATAAAATATCTCTCAAACAAGCATGAGGTTGAGAAGTGGAGACAAGAAGGAAAGGTCTCTATCTCTATTATTTTGAGAAAGCCATAGCATTCTCTTCTCATCCAGCTTTGGGATAGTTACAGCACATACCAGAACAGGTACAATCTAGCCATCTTAAAGCACATAAAGCATCTATTTCAAATTTTCATAGCCATTGTGGGATTCTTTAGATCATTAATGTTACACAGTACTTTGCATTCAATTACACAAACAATGGCTTCTATAATGACAATAATATCATGGAAAAGTAATTTGCATGAACTAAGTCCCATCACCTAGCATAAGTTTAGGGATCTCTTCATTATTAAATCATTTATATAATAAAATCAATATACTTTAAAAGTAAAAATAGGTTTTTTTAAACCATAAAAGAGAGTTACATGTTTTAAACTCTATCAATTATTATAATATAATGTATCTTTTAAAGATTTAATATCAACTTTTAAAATTAAAACTCAATGGAGAATGTATATTTAACTCCATTACTAGATGATGTATCTCTAGAAAAGGTTACAGTACAGCCATTATCACCTTCCTAAATTATATGGAAATTTTGGTGTAGCCCTCCAACTACTCCAAGGACAATTTAATTTCAAATATAGTGAAGTATTTTAAAGAAAGTAAAATTGTAAAAATATTGAATGAAATAATCTATGTGTATATATCATATTCATTTCTTGCAGGGTTTCAGTTGATTAAATGTTACAAAATTTTTAAATATCAATATTCACATTAAGGATTATATTCTGTTTTCTTAATCTTATATAGTTTTAAAAACCCACAACTTCCTATATAGTGGTAGGTTCACGACTAAGTGTTTTTATCACTTTAAGACTCAATGTTCCTAAATGACATAATTCAAAAATTTCACTGAATCATTATTTAGTAAGTCATAAAAATCTCTTAAAATTAATCTTTCATGCACATCCAGTTTATCCAAAGTTAGAATTTAATTAGATGGCCTTGGCATAAATGGGCTTACTACTTTATTTGCTCAATCAGTGTGTGTCTCTTCCATAATTATAATTAATTCAATTCCCTGACGCACCTCCTAGCAAACAATGTAAAAACATCAGACAAAATGGAAATAAATAGCTTTACATTTCTCTAGTTACGACATTCTCTTTCATCCTCAAACTGCACATGTGAAACTGGAATAGGTGTAACTCTGAACAGGAAAAGACCACAAAAAGAACCCACACCTCTGGTGACAGAGGAAGATGTGTCTCTACAACAGAAAATACATTTTTAAAATATATTATGATATGACTGCAAGGAGTCAATTGAGAAACTTTGCATTTAACACAGTGTACAAATACATGTTGAAATATAAACAGCAGTCATGTAAAAAAGAGATAAATTATTATTTATCTAGAATAATACTTTTTTGTTGGAAAGAATCACTTGTAACTACATATAAAATTTACAACTGAGAAGCAGTCCAAAAAGTCTGATTATTAGGCCTTCATCCCACATGTCTCCCAGACAGAATCATAGGGAAAGGACTAGGTGGCAGAAACTTTATTTCTAAAACTGAAGGGGCAGCAGTATTCACAGGATAATAAACACTGTTGATACTGGGTACCTGAAAAAATAAAGAGCTCTCGCCACATGTGGTTGCTCACTTGCAATTCCAGCACTTTGGGAGGCTGCGGCGGGAGGATCACTTGAGCCCAGAAGTTCTATTCCAGCCTGGGTAATGCAGTAAGTTCCCATCTCTACAAAAATTAAATATTAAAAAAAAATAGCTGGGCATGGTGGCATATGCCAGTAGGTTCAGCTTCTTGGGACACTGAGGTAGGAGGATCATTTGAGCCCAGGAGTTGAAGGCTGCATTGAACTACAATTGCACTACTTCACTCCAGCCTGGGCAAGAGAGTGAGTTCCTGTCTCTTAACAAATTAAAATAGAATAAATAAATAAAGAGCTCTCTACCAGTCACTCTACTCAACTGGGTAATCAGCATAGCAACACAAAGTAAAACCAGCCATCTACAGAGCTAACAGTCTTGGTGGGAGGTGAGACCAGGCACAGAGAGCACATTCCTCTGTACACAGTCTTGTATTCCCACTACAGCTCTCTCCACAACTGGCAGGATACGTTGCTGACTGCCATTTATTGAGCACCTTCTGCAGTCCAAGCACTTTCATACGTTATCTCATTTAATATGCCCAATGGTCCTATGAGGATTGCTCACTCCCCCTGAGAGCTGAAGAGTGAGCAGTTCATTTTTAAATAGGCCCCTCCACACCTCTCATCTGAAAGGTAGAGGATGGGGGAGGGTCAGAATTCTAACCCAGTTCTGTTCAATTCTAAATCCCTACCCCCTCAGTAAATCTCAGTCCTGAAGAACTCTTGGGTAGGCCTGAGTATCTAGGAAAGGTCACAAAGGTGACTGGTTCATTTCAAAACTGGGGGTCCAGATTGGTGAGTAGGAAGCAACTTCAGGCTGAGCCCATGGGACAGGTCTGAGTTGCTCCTCCCCTGCAGCCTCACAAGTCACACTGCACCTGCAGCTCTGTAGTGATCGCTGCTACCAGGAAGGGAGACTGGGGTCACTTTACAGAAGTAGCTACTTCTCGTGTACAGGCAGAGGGCAAAAACTGTTTCAGATTTCCTTGCTGCTAGGCATTTAGGTGTTCAATAAATCTTCACTGACTACATGCATACCGCTCCTTAAAGAGCAGGCAGAACCTCCCAACTCCACTTTCAGGAAGCAATGGTCAAGTACCAGTTCACAGGCTGCCGACAATTGTGCTTGGATTATGAGGCTCATCAGTAATTGTGAGGTGTATCTGTTACTAAGTCTGGCTACACAGGTGGCAGTACCCAGTTGTGCTTTGATCATGACAAAGGAGGAAAATAACAATTTGGTCCTTGGAGAGATGAGCAAGCAGCATATGACATCAACATGGCATCAAGCTCCAACACAAGCAAAGGGTCTGTCTGATGAGACAAAGGTCTATCTCAGATTGCAATTCTCTAAGGAAATGGGCAGCATGAGACCTGCTCACTTTCAGGAACTGACAAGTCACTCAGGTACTGGGGTCTCAGGAGTTTCTCCTTAGCCCCTTGGCATTATTTTCTTAGTGTTCATCCTGACTCTTACTCAGTCCAATCTCCTCTGAGGTCCTAACTAAACCAGACACAGGGAGATTCGGGATTTTATCTTATTAAAATAGATATGGCTAATTTGTCTTTTCAAATTCATTTTAAATTAAATTGGATTTCCTCGGAAGGCTGCTAGGTCAGTTCCCCTGCTGTGAATGCAGGACAAAGGTTAATTGCACGCCCTTCACCAGCTCTTCTGCTCTCCTGGGCAGGCTCTGATAACCTGCCCCGAGAGGTGGGCAAGACTTTGGTTTATTGGGCAATAATGTTGCCATTAGAGCCATTTACCATTATGCCAAGAAACATTTTATTATTTTTTTCACTAAATAACAAGATATGATTGCAATAACAAGAAAGGAATATAATGATGTCACCAACTAATGGTTAACTTTTCTTCTAAAACATAAAACCCAAAGAATAAAACCTAACCTATTTGCTTCCCTAAAGGTTCCAATAGATGCAAAAGTACACTCCTTCCTGGAGCAAACTGTTCTCTGGTTTCAATGTAAAATTCCATTAACATTTTCACTTAATTTATCTCATTTAGACTGTCTATGTTCATGAAAATTTAACCCAGTAATTCCCTGTTATACAAAGCATAACAAAGTATGAATATTTAAATACAGTGTAAATAAAACACTTTATCAATTATATTTTTGTATTCTAAATTAGTGACTTCACTTAGCATGTCTGCCTTGCACAGCACCACACTATTTTTCAATTAAAGGCCCAGATGTTTCAAAGGCTCCAGTAGGCAACGGCAGTTATGAGAAATGCTTTATCTGCATTGTAATCATCACCACCACATCAGCTCTAGGCTGCATTAACATACTCATGTTTTATTCTCGCTCCCCTTTTAACAGAGCAGGTAATTATACAACACAGCAGAGAAACACAATCCTAAGAGCTGGACAATTTCCTTACAAGCATCCACCTGAGCAACACATTTCCATACATAATTTTAAAATTTTCCAGAAAATATTTCATTACATAGTTTACTTGCTTAGCAGGAACACTGACCGTTTCAATGATTTTTTGTTAATAAAGAGTGAATCACACCACTAACATAACAAATTTAGCTTCAAACACTATTTAAATCACAAGATGAATCACACATACATTGGCTTGTGTATACTGAAAACAAAAAAGAAGTTTGTGTGTATATAAAAAAAAAACACCATTTGTTACAATCTAAGCCATTTCTCCTAAATTTTAATACCAGTGTCATTTCTTGAATAAGTCAATTCGATATTTATTCTGAGTATCCAAATATGACAATTCACCTGAGCTGAGACTAAGGAAGTATAGCAATTATCCCTGTTCCTGTTCGATAGTAAAATAACACCACAGCAGAACAAAATGCAATTCTGACAGCTGCAACAAAAATGCTATTGCATTTATTATTTAGTTAATTAAATGGCTCTCTTACCCACAAATCGAAAAAAATAACCTGTTATAAGAGATACTGCTATGCATGGTAAACATAGTATAATTTAATGAGAAAATATAGTTCTTCATCATTAAGAGAAACTGGAGCAAAATTAACTTTAATTATAACTTTTTAATTGTTCTACAAACATTTTTTATTTTGAAATATTCCAAGAAGAGATGTCCTAATGAAGATGCTATTCAAAAGATAAATGCCTTTACAAATATTAAAACCTCAGACAGGTCAAATCCTGGCAGGTTACACTTCAGCATTTGAAAGCAGACAGTTTCCATTCCTTCCTGAAGAAACCTTAGGTGGAACATTTTTAATACATCACTGTGTCATTTTTTAATGTGCCCCAATCTATTAACCACATGGCAAACTAACAGGGATTTTTAAAATATGGGTTTTATGGCTTTGTGCTGGTGATTAATTAAATAAATAGCCACTGTTTCACAAATCATCCCTCTAATTAGTCTAAAGCAGACACTTTGCATTTGCTGGCATTACTGCCATCTGAAGCTCGCAGAAGGGCAGGAGTGGTGCCGCACGGCCACATCTCTGCACTTTGGAGCCCATTGTCGCGGGCTTCACGGCTGGCATCCCACCCTGCCACCCAGAGGCAGAGGTGTCATCTTTGCAGGTGCTGTAGTCAGCTGGAATTTGGCTCCAGCTGCTCAGAAAAGATGTTCTCCTTAATTATTCTCCCTCACCCTAAAAGAAACAATGGAACAACAAAGGAATAAAGTATAACCTCCAGCTGCCAACAGAAGAGGCTTCAGGCTTCACCAACACAGTTCATGGAGTGAATAAGAAAGTTGGTTGATTTAGGAATAAGTAGGGAGATAGGTTACACATGCATTCCTTAGAACTCAAAACATATTATGTCATTATCTTGAATTCTGATATTTAAGCAATTATTCCAAATCTATTACTTAAAAGACTTTGTTCAAAGACTGAGGAAGATCACTCTCTCTGGACCTGATAGGAATTCAACCTAACTTGTTTTGGAAGCATGTTTTAAAAGACAATAATTCCTCTGAAAGCAAATTAAGCTTAGAAATAATTTTTAGTGCCAGAAAAAAAAAAATCAGGAATATTTCAAGAACCCAATTTCCTTCAGGAAATACATTAACTGGTTTCCTAATCTTTTAAAAACATCATTATGTATGGAAGGGAGGGAGGGAAGAAGGAAGGAAAAGAAAAGGAATAAAGGGAATAGGAAAAGGGAAGGGAAAAGAAGCTGGGGAAATTCAATAGGGCTTACACACCAAAACATGCTACAGAGTAGTCTGCAGAGAGGGCTGCTCTCATGTTCTTTCTTTAAGGAAAATTCTAAGAATGGGAAGAGGAAATGGACCTGGACTCTGAAGCAAGATAGACTCTGAAGGGTCTTGTACTGTTAATTTAACCATGTGATCCCAATCCCACTTAGCCTCAGTTTCCTTCCCTGGAAAGGATTTTTAGTCCCTCTACTCAATATTTATAGGAAACTGAGATACTGTCCTAGCACCTTCCTGCACAGTAGATGCTCAGAAATTATGGCCATGAGAAACTGAACCAGACAATGAAAACGGGGTTGAAGGCAGAGCCTAGCTTCCTTGTTTTCACTGTCTAGAGTGCCTTTCTGAAAGAGCCACGGTGGCTCTAGCCAACACTGCAGATGCTGTGCTCCAAATGTGGAAGGAGAGACAAAAGCACAAAAGATACGTGAACACAGAACAGCCATGTTATGTTTGTTATATTGAAGAAAACTCACACCTTCTGCAATCGAGAATAAACAGTGTGGTTTCTCTAACTTTAGTGTTTACTTGACATGAAGTTGGGGGAGGGGGGCTTCTGAGACTGTTCATGTGGTAGAGACTGGAAAGCAAATGAATGGGCTTTGGATTCAACAGACCTAAGCCTGAATTCCAGCTACACCACTTACTAGTTGTGTAGCTTCAGACAATTCTGTTCACCTAAGCCTCAGTTTTTCCATCCCAAAATTGGAATAATAACAAATACTTTACAGGGAAGCTGGGAAAAATGAAATAGCTTAATAGACACTGTAACATACAGTTGCTACTCCAATAGTTTCTATTATATTAATCTGAATCACATGAAACTGCTGGTATTCAATTGTTTATAACCTACAAAAATTGCAATTGTATATGGTTTCATTTAAAATGACAGTGACTGAGACAATAAGTATCATGGGCTGGAAAAATGACTAATAATTCTCAAAAACAGAATAAATCACACTCTTATCAAAGGAAGACAATCAAGATATAAAAAGTGGTTTTTAAAGACTGACTCTTCATTCCAAATATATGGCAGCTAATGTTTATTAAGCACTGTGGGTCAGATACTATCCCATGTATTTGACAGCTGTAATATTAGCTTATGTAATCTCAAACAACTCTCAGTTAGATTCAGTTATACAGTACTTTTTTTTTTTTTTTTTTTGAGTTGGAGTCTCACTGTCGCCCAGACTGGAGTGCAGTGGCCGCTCCCGGCCACTGCAGCCTCGACCTGCTGGGCTCTGGCGATCTTTCCGCCTCAGCCTTCCAAGTAGCTGGAACTACAGGCGCGCGCTACCACGCCCGGCTGATTTTTTGATTTATTGTAGAGATGAGGTCTCGCTTGCCCAGGCGGGTCTGGAACCCACCGGCTCAGGCAATCCACTCACCTCAGCCTCCCAAAGGCGTGGGACTACAGGCTGAGCCACCGAGCCCGGCTAGTACTTTCTATTTTATAGTTGAAATAGAAGCTTGTAGGAATGAAGTACCTTTCCCAAGGTTACACAGCTGGTGGAGATGGGATGCCAACCTGGGACTGTTCAACTCTAGAACCTGAGTTCCTGCTTGTCACTTAAAACTGCCTTCCCAACACAGCAAAGCTGCATGTTTTGCTTTTGATAAGACATGTCAGTAGGCAAGCACGCACCCGTAGTGTGGGCATTTCTCATCAGCTCCTGCAGTATTTAGGAGGAGAATGCATCCAAAACCTACACTGCAACCATGACATTCTAGGGTACTATTTCTCCCATGTCATAGTGTTATCGGAAAAAGACAAAAGAAAAATCTCAGACACATTTCAAAGTTTCCAGAAAAAAATCCTGAAGTTTTAACCAAATAGCTGCTATGTTCCTAAGACATTATAGTCAAGTCTTTCCGTTATGTGACAAGGGGAGCAAAGCTTTTTATTTATTTGTTTGCCTGTTCATTTATCTAGTTATGTTCACATCTCTTACTTCCTGAAACCTTTGATGTAAATAGCGAACAAACCATATCAGCAAGGGAAATGGTACTGACAGTGGATGCTCTGAATCCACTCCCTTTAAACAGAGAATTCAAGTCAAGAAAACTCCCAAATGTTATGCTTTCAAAGCCAAGCTTTTAAAAGCAATCACACTTGCATTTAAGGCTTCTTGGGGCCGCCTCTGTGGCACCAAAACCCACCAAAGATAAAGAAGATGTTTGTGCTAAGTTGGGAAAGTGGAGACATCAGCATTTCCGCCTTCAGACCATTATTCCTGCTCTCCAGACAGCACCTGATAAAGCGTCTGAGCATTTTGTCTTCTGTGCAACCACTGTTCTTCCGTCGCCTATGCTCAGGGGTTTCCCTGGGGTTTCCTTTCCGACAATTGCGCAGAGACTCTGAGAGGAGTCCAAACGAGCTGCCTTAACCTTCCCGTAAACTGATATTTCCATAGAGGATTAAGACAAACGTTTCAAATAAGCCAATTTCCTTTTGTAAAAAACCAAAGTGACAATAGTAGTACCAAGAGAAATATACAAAGACAACGAATAAGGCACACTCCTGTTGTCTTTGGGCATGCAAAAAATATAGAGCAAAAGGGTAGATGGAAGTGTGCTACACAAGTTCCTCTTAGTTCCAACAGTGCCCTACAGTTAGAGCTGAACTAAAATGTTATACAATAATTAGATTGAGTCATGCCAAGGGGGAGAGAAAAAAGTTTAAATGCTTCATACTATCTGATACATGCAGCTGTGAGTTGCAGATTTTAGAATTCCTGTTAATTGTATATTTGTCTATTAAGAAGGCAACTATGTCTCCTTTCTAATAAGGTACTTCCAGAACTCTGGGAATGTCAAAATGGCTACTTGTTGAATAAGTGATAATAAACATTCCTAACTATCCTTGTGCTCTCTGCAGAAAGAAACAACCTTCCTTCCTTCCTTTTTTTTTTTTTTTTTTTGAGTTGGCGTCTCACACCATCGCCCAGACTGGAGTGCAGTGGCCGCTTCCGGTCACCACAGCCTCGACCTGCTGGGCTCCGGCGATCCTTTCGCCTCAGCCTTCCGAGTAGCCGGAACTACAGACGTGCGCTACCACGCCCGGCTAATTTTTTTGATTTATTGCAGAGATGAGGTTTCGCCTGCCCAGGCGGGTCTCGAACCCGCGGGCTCAGGCAATTCACTCACCTCAGCCTCCCAGGGTGCGGGATTACAGGCTGAGCCACCGAGCCCGGCTCTTCCTTCCCTTTTAGCATCAGGGACAATTTTTCTGGGGGGGGGGGGAGGATTAGGAGGGATGATTTCGGGATGATTCAAGTGCATTACAATTTACCATTAAGAAAAAAAAAAAAGGTGTGGACGGAAGTGGTAAATAAAATAACGGGTGGGCCACTACTAATCTGATAGGAGGTGGAGCTCACCTCCTGACCAGTATCAGTCTGTGGCCTGCAGTTTGGGTACCCCTGCCCTAAAGTACTCTAGGCAGCTCCTTTGGATCACAGAAAGTGGGAGTTCCCTTTGACCCAAAGAGGTAGGGATGCATATGCTCCTTTGAATAAAACATACACAAAAAAAGGCAGAGTATAAAATATCCTTTAAAAATCCCACTCTTGAAACCCTAAGGGGAGGTAGACAGCCTCTGGCTTTCTTTGGTTTACCTGACAAGCTTTTTTTTTAAAGAGATAGAATCTTGTTATGTAGCCCAGGTTGGTCTGGAACTTCTGGACTCAAGAGGCCTCTTGCCTCAGCCCCCTGAATAGCTGGGACTTACAGGTATGTGCCACTACACTCAGTCATACTATTCCTTCTCATCTTCTGACTCTATAGTATCTTTCTTGTTTTCCCCTTTTTGGTAGTTTCTTCCACAAACCCATATTCAATTTTATACTATTACATATACAATCTAAGATGTTTCACATTTAACACTCTGTATTAACAGCACCTTAAACATTTCTGAAAAGAAAATCACTAAAATTAAAAACAACTACTATTTGCTCTATGTCAGGTACTGGGTTGAGTGTACTACATAATTTTCTCTTTTATTTTATAGACAAACTACTTAGATGTGTCAAGGAAATTGTTAAAGGTCATATAGCTAGTAAGATAACTCCGATGAAAACCTAATCGTGACTGACTCAAAAGACCACAATTTTTTTTTTTTTGAGTTGGAGTCTCACTCTGTCGCCCAGACTGGAGTGCAGTGGCCGCTCCCGGCCACCGCAGCCCCGACCTGCTGGGCTCCGGCGATCCTTCCACCTCAGCCTTCCAAGTAGCTGGAACTACAGGTGCGCGCTACCACGCCCGGCTGATTTTTTTTTATTTATTGTAGAGATGAGGTCTTGCTTGCCCAGGCGGGTCTCGAACCCGCGGGCTCAGGCAATCCACTCACCTCAGCCTCCCAAAGGCGCAGGATTACAGGCTGAGCCACCGAGCCCGGCTAAAAGACCACAATTTTAACTTGTCTACAATTTTTCCCAAAACCAATACATTTCAAAAACTTTTTGAGGGGAAGTTCATATTTGGAAAAGCTTCTTCTTATGTTTTGAGCCAATATTTTCATGAAACAAAAGCCATGATGTGCTTAAGCATAAACTCTTTCTCTTTATTCTATTATATATATTATATTGTTCTACCACAGCATCTAAGACAACACACTTTAAAAAAATTTTTATGATAGGTCTTGTATTTCTTTTTTTTTTTGAGTTGGAGTCTCACTCTGTTGCCCAGACTGGAGTGCAGTGGCCGCTCCTGGCCACTGCAGCCTCGACTTGCTGGGCTCCAGCGATCCTTCCGCCTCAGCCTTCCGAGTAGCTGGAATTACAGGCACGCGCTACCATGCCCGGCTGATTTTTTGATTTATTGTAGAGATGAGGTGGCCAACTCTCAAAGAGAAAACAACTAAAAAGGTTAATGAGGCCGGGTGCGGTGGCCTGAGCCTGTAAGCCCAGCACTTTGGGAGGCCGAGGTGAAGGGATTGCCTGAGTCCACAGGTTCAAGAATAGCCTGGACAACTTGGTGAGACCTCATCTCTACAATAAATCACAAAATTAGGTGGGTGTGGTAGTATGCACCTGCAGTTCCAGCTACTTGGAAGGCTGAGGTGGAAGGATCGCCTGAGCCCAGCAGGTCAATGCTGGGGTGGCCATGAGCGTGCTATTGTACTCCTGCCTGGGTGATAGAGTGAGACTCCAACTCCAAAAAAAAAAAAAGTTAATGAAATATAAAAACATTTATTTTATTTGATTCAATATACTGCCTCGCAAGTTTTTAAGGAAGTCACAAAAGCCCCAAAATTAAATAAAAAGAATAATAAACAGAACACAATTTTTGCCTTAATTATGGTACTTATCAAACAAGGAAACATTGTCAGTTTGTCAACTGGATATATGGGACAGCTTATCTATAATCTGTAATACAACTGAGACGTCCCTCCCCCCAAAGATATGCATGTGAGAGTAGATTAGAATTAAGGCCTTCCAACCTGGTCTTCAAGTCAAGGAAAATTGCCTGTCTTCCCACCAAGGACCTCAAAGTTTTTTTCCTATTGAGTCTTTATAAACACGAACCAATCTTCATATAAAATTTCCATCCCAAATTCATATATTTTGGTGTACCAGAAAGACTCAAGCCAAGCATTTAAAGTGGTCCTGGGCTGGTAGTGCACCCAGGTTCCAGGCAGAAGCAAATCCTATTGGGAGGAGCCTAAATGACTCAAATAGTTGCAACAGAAAGAGATATAAGAAATGACTTTGTTAAAGTCCCTAAGCACAAAACATAAAAGGCATCGTGAAATGGAGACAGTAAGACTGAGTTACTAGAATGATCAGAAAGAGAACATAAAATAAATGTGTAAGTGAAAAATGTTGGGTAAGAGCAAGAAACTATAAAAGATTATTCAAGATATTATCTGATATTGTGGCTGAGTAGTAGAATGTTGCTATTCTTAAGAAATATTCTCAAGCTAAAGTATTTAGGAGTGACCGTCAACTCTGAAATGCCTAAATAAAACAAATATAACAAAATATTAACAATTACTGAATATAGGTGGTAGGTTAAAGGATGCTCACTTAACTTTTACTAAGAAAATTATTAAACTTTTCATAATAAAAAGTTTAAATTGCTAAGCAGATTTTTAGAAGATCAAGATGAGACTTCTAAAAATACAAAATACAATAACTAAAATCGGAAAAGCAACATATGGGTTCCATAGCCAAGGAGAAAATCTGTGAATTGGAAGACAGAGTTGAGGAAAGTACCTCCAATGCAACCCAAAGAGACAGAATTAGAAAATATGAAACAGAGGTTAAGAGACATGGAGGATAAAATAACACATACTAAGAGGTGTAACTAGAATTTTAAAAGAACAGGGGAAAAAAATGGTTCACAGGCAATGTTTGAAAAGACAGTGGTTAAGAATTTTTCAGACTGAAGAAAGTCACCAATACACAGACTTAGAAAGTCCAATGCATGTCAAAGAGGAAAAATGTATCTCTAGAAACATCATAGTGAAACTGCATGTATACCAGGTAAATACTAACCAAATGGAACAGGTATAGCTGTATGGGAGAGGAAGGTGGGGTTTCACTTGAGTGACAAATGATAAATGGTTTAATTCACCAAGAAGAAAAAACAACTCTGAAATTATATGAATATAAAAGCATAATCTTATGATATATGAAAAAATAGAATTAACAATGGAAAACGAACAATTTATCATCAGTAGGAAATTCAAGCATACTTTTCTCTAACTGATAGATCAGACAGATGTAAATATCAATAAAGAAAATTTTAACATAATTACTGGTTGAGTGTTCCTTATTCAAAATTCTTGGGGCCAGGTGCAGTGGCTCCTAGCACTTTGGGAGGCTGAGGCAAGAGGATTACTTCAGCCCAGGAGTTCGAGACTAGCTAGGTAACATAAAAAGACTTCACGTCTACAAAACATAAAAAAATTAGCCAGCCAGGCTTCATGGAGCATGTCTGTAGTCCTAGCTACTCGGGAGGCTGAGCAGAGGATTACCTGAGCCAGGAGGTTTAAGCTGCCAGTGAGACCCCAACTTAAAAAAAGAGAGAGAGAGAAGAGAAGAGAAGAAAAATGAAACTCTTAGGGTCAAAAGTGTTTTGAATTTTTTTGGATTTTGAAATATTTGCATTATATTACTGGTTGAACATCCCTAATCTGAAAATCTAAAATCCTCCAATGACATTGTCTTTGAGTATCATATGTTGGCACTCAAAATGCTCAGAGCATTTCAGATTTTCGGATTAGGGATGCTTTTTGATTCGTATTTAGAATACTGCAACCATCAGCAGCAGAAATCATATTCTTTCTAAGTTCACAGATAATATTTATGAAAAGCAACCCATATTAGTGGGCATAAAACCATGCTCAATAAATTTCAAATAATTGGAAACATCAGGTCAGCTTCTCTAACCACAAAACAATCAAGTTAAAATCAACCAAAAGAAGAAAAAGACTAAAACTAAAAAATAATTTTAAAAACTCCTACATTGGAAATTTAGAAACATTCTTATAAATAACTCATATATTACATAAAAGATAACAGAAATCACAAAATATTTAGAAGCCAGTTTATGAAAAATGTGAGATCATGAAACAAAGGTAAGGGAAGAAGGACCTGTAACACCAAAGCAAGTAAACATTGTAACGATTTCTCTGAGGACTTAAGGCCATTCTGTCAGGCAGTCATACTAAGAAAGAAACATAGCAACACAAAGAACTGTTGCACATATCTGAAACTAAAAATGTACTATGGTTGTACTACAGTCCCACTCAGCAGTGGGCTTAAAAGATAACAGTGATAAGAAAGCTTCCCAATAGTCAGAGCTTGGGACAATGCATTTGTTTATCTCCTTGTGTGGAAGAAGTGGCTGGGGGTTAGATTATGTATACTCATGGTAAATGGTCTGGTCAGTTGGTTTGAGGCCTGTAAGCAGGAAAAGATGGAAATCCTGGGGTATGAAATGTAAAGACTTTTGTAGTGCATGCTGCCACCCACCAGAGAGCATCTGCACAGAAAAGGTATTGAATAACCAAAGAGACAGAATAACTGTGCAGAACACAGACTGCTATCTTAGAAATGATAAGGTTGACCCTGGTTGGCACATGGGAACACAGACCTCAGGAGAGTTTCCACTGTGCTTAAACCATGCAAACAACATGGTTTATACTGAACACCTGCTTTCCTTCTGGGACTCTGAAATGTTGGTACATGCTAGGCAGAGGGTGCCCACATAAACCAGCCTCCAATAGAAACCCTTGGCACTGAGTCTCTAATGAGCTTTCCTAGAAGACGTTTCACGTTGACACAGATCGTTGCTGGGTGAATTAAGCATGTCCTGTGTGACTGGGAGAGGACTCCTATAAGCTTGCGCTTGGTTTCCTCTAGACTGTACCTACACACTTCTCCCTTTATTGATTGTGCTGTGTATCCTCTCACTGTCATAAATCACAGACATGAGTGTGACTACCTGCTGAGTCCTAGCAATTCAGTGAACTTGGGAGTGGTCTTGGGAACTCCCAACACAGACTTCATTTAACTTCAGCCTGCCTCTGTCACTAGCCTTACAATGCTGGCACATGGGCACATGAACAGAGTAACCACGGTGACAGAGACTGAGGCTACAAACAAGCCCAATAGCACAGCCTCCCACTTACCAAAACTGATAACAGCCACTGTCAAATATCAAATCTCCAGTTACAGAGATCAATGCTGAGCCCCCAGTACAGTACCATCCCTAAAGGAGACCAAGCAGCCATTTGGTGGCAAGTTGACGGCACTAGACCCCTTCTACCCTGAAAGGAGTTCAGTAGAGATTAGTGCTTATTCAAGTATGGGTTTGTCTTTCCTGCCAGTAATGCCTCAACTAGCACCACCAACTCAGTGTTTGACCCATCAAAATGGCAGCCTACACAATACTGCCCCAGAAGGAGGAACCCATTTTCTAGCAAAAATGTTACAGAAGTAACATGTAACCATGAGACCCCCTGTCATATCACACACAATACTACCCAAAAGCTGTTGGCTTAATAGAGTGATTGTACCTGTTGAAGTTATAGACATGGCACTAGCCCAGAGATGATACCATATGAGGCTGGGATGCCATCTGAAGGATATAATGCATATACTGAAAATCAATGACCATTACATGGTATCACGTCCCTAATAAGTAGAATACATGATTCTAGGAACCAAGGGGGGGAAAAGCAGGAGTGGCCCCATTGACCATTACTTCCAGTGACCACTTGAGGAAATTATGCCTATCTCTACAAATCGAGGCTCTGTCAATTAAGAGATCCTGATTCCCAAAGAGAGAAGGCGTCCACCAGGAGACACAGTCAAGAGTTCCACTAAATGTTAAAACTATGGCTGCTGCCCAGGTGCCTCATACCAAGAGACATCAGGCAAGAACAGAAGTCACTATTCTCATAGGAGTGACTGACTATCATCAGAAGAACACCAGGGCTCCTATTATACAATGGAGGCAAGAAGGAACATAACTGGCCAGTAAACCCACTGAGTGCATCTTATTACTTTTTAACCCAGTTTTGGTGGTAAATAGACAAATGAAGCAGCCACAGCCCAAGAAAGGTAAAGGCTTGGACCCTCGAGGATAAGGATCTGGATGATCATATCATATAAAACCTAGACCAGCAGAGGTGCTAAGTAACCACGGTTAAAGAGATTAGAATAAATATTTGGAGAGATGAGTATCAAATAGATATTTGGAGAGATGAGTATCAGTTGTGGCCTTAAGACAAGCTGCAGAAATGGAACTGTAGTTCATTCTACTATCCTTCCTTGTAAAAGTTTACCTAAAGAAAAGTGGCCCAACACAGATCTGAAGATGTGGTCCCATAACTTATATGAAGCAGGTAAACCCAAGGGCAGATTGGCTTATTGGTTGGCTGTAACACCCAGATCCCCTCTTCAGGAATAATAGGCCATATTTCCCAACATGTGGGAAGGTCATTGGCTGATAGCTATCTAGCTAGACCCAATAGCTGCTAGACCTTTCCTGGAATTGCGCTGGCTGACAGAGTCACCTTGCCCAAGGCTGCACCAACTTCTCAGGGTATCCAATATCCAATGAAAGGTCAAGTACAAGAATATATAAGGCCCAGCCCCATTATCTCAACTTGGGACAACTCTGAGGAGCCATTTAAACTTTGGAGTACTCCATGGTGACAGGTAAGGTCTCAATATGACTACATCACAGTCTAACTTCTCCTTCTACCCAATCCTATTCCCTCCCTTTTCCCTACAGATGTTGATCCAGAAAGTACTCCCTAATAAATTTCCTGCACGTTAATCTCCATTTCAGTCTGCTTCCCAAGAGATCTCAACCTGTGACAAGTTTTACTAGAAAGTTCTACCAATTATTCGAAGAACAGATAATGCTAACATTATTCATACTATTCAACAATACTGAAAAAGAACAATTCCTAAATCACTGTGTAAAGCTAGCAAAACCTCCATCCCCAAACCTGAGAGTATAAGAGGGAATATTACAGGTCAAATTTATTTGTGAACAAAGATGCAAAAATCTTAAAGAAAATATTAGCAAATCAACCCAGCAGTATATTAAAACTAGGACACTTGATGACCAAAGTCGAGTTTATCTTATCAAATGCAAGGTCAGCACAACAAAAGAAAATAAATTAATGTAATTAATCATATTGAGATTAAGGGAGAAAAATCATACAGCAGTCTGCATATATACGGGAAAAGCACTCAGTATAGTCAATACTCACTTATGATTTAAAAAGTAATAATTATTTTAGCATCTAGCTACAGAAAGGATATTTCTTAACCCAACATAGGCCATCTGCCAAAATAGAAACATCATACTTAATGGTGAAATAGTGAAAACATTTCCTTTAATATCAGGAAGAAGACAAGACTATGTTTTTTCAACATGGTATTGGAGGTCTTAGCCAGCTCTGGAAAGAAAAAAAAAAAAAGAAATTGAAGTATAAGAATTGGAAACAAAAAATTATCATGATCTATAAACGACTCCATACAAAACCCAAAAAAGGCCAGGCATGGTGGCTCATACCTTCTATCCCAGGACTCTGCAAGGCCAAGCCAGGAGGATTGCTTCAGCCCAGGTGTTTGAGACCAGCCTGGGCAACACAGCAAAACCTCATAGCTATTAAAAATTAGCTGGGGTGCCAGGCGTGGTGGCTCAAGCCTGTAATCTCAGCATTTTGGGAGGCCGAGGTGAGAGGATTGTCTGAGTCCATGGGTTTGAGATCTCATCTCTACAATAAATCAAAAAATTAGTCAGGCGTGTTAGCGCATGCCTGTAGTTCCAGCTACTTGGAAGGCTGAGGTGGAAGGATCTCCTGCGTCCAGCAAGTTGTTGCTGGGGTGGCTGTGAGTATGCCACTGCACTCCAGCCTGGGTGACAGGGGGAGACTCTAACTCAAAATTTAAAAAAAATTTAGCTGGGCGTGGTGGCACATGTCTATAGTCCCAGCTACTTAGGAGGCTGAGGCGGAAGGACAGCCTGAGTCCATGAGGTCGAAGCTGCAGTGAGTCATGGCTGTGCCATCGCACTCTAGTCTGGGAAACAGAGTGAGACCCCAACTAAAAAAAAAAAACTATATATATATATTTAAATTTATATATATATATAAATTAATGAACTTGGTAAGAGTTTATTAAGGTTGTTGAATGAAACCAAATAAGAATCAAATGCATTTCTATATACCAATAACAAACAGGAAGACTCTATGATTTAAAACATACCGAGAATAGAATTTTTTAAAAATTAAGTATATGTGAACCAATCTAAAAAATATATATATAAGACTTCCATGGAAAAAGTGATAAGACTTTATGAAAGACACTATAGAGCCCTTAAATAAATGGAGAGATATATCATGTTCAAAATGGCAAGGATATCAATTCTTTCAAACTGATCTAGAAATTTATTCTAATTCTAATAAAAATCACAATAGAGATTTTTTTTTTAACTTGACAAGTGATTTCAAAACTTTATATGGAAGGGCAATAGGTTAAGAATATACACAATACTTACAAATAAAAAGGAGGTAGAAGAGACATGATAGAAGAAACTACTTTAAGCCTAAAGTAATTAAGATAGCATAATATTAACACAGGAAAAAACAAACCACTGGAACAGAAGAGAGTCCAGAAACAGTTGTACACACATAAGGAAATCTGATATATGACTGAGCTAGTATCACAAATCAACTAGGAAAGGTGAGACTCGATACATAATATCAAAACAATTAGCTAACCATACAGAAAAACAGAAATTGAACCTCTATCTCATACCACACATGCAAAAATCATTTCAGATAAATTTATTATTTAACTATGAAAACTTTAAATAGCCGGGCTCAGTGGCTCAGCCTGTAATCCCGCGCCTTGGGAGGCTGAGGTGAGTAGATTGTCTGAGCCCGCGGGTTCGAGACCCGCCTGGGCAACTTGGCAAGACCTCATCTCTACAATAAATCAAAAAATTAGCCGGGTGTGGTAGTGCGTGCCTGTAGTTCCAGCTACTTGGAAGGCTGAGGCGGAAGGATCGCCAGAACCCAGCAGGTTGAGGCTGCGGTGGCTGGGAGCGGCCACCGCACTCCAGTCTGGGCAACAGAGTCACACACAAACTCAAAAAAAAAAAAAAAAAAAAAAAGAAAACTTTAAATACAAATACATGATCCTGGGATAAGGAAGGACTTCTTAAACAAGATATAAAAAATAAATAAATAATAAAGCAAAGATTGATAAATTCAATACGTTAAAAATAAGAATTTCTGTTCATCGAAAAGCAAAAAGAGAATGAAGACAAGCCACAAACCAGGAGAATCTACAACAGAACAGTAAGTATCCAATATATTAAAATGGTGAATATCCAAAATACGTTAAAATTTTTTATTCAAATCAGGAAGAAAATAGAAAACAAAAATAGAAAAAAGGTTAGAACAAGTACTTCACTCAGAAGTATGTGAATGACCAATAAACACATGAAAAGATGTTCAATCTCAATTATATTCTAAGAAATGTAAATTAAAATCACAATGAGATACAATTTCACACCCACAAGACTGGAAAAAGTAAATCTGATGGGGTGAGTGGGACACTGACACACCACTGAAGGGAGCATAAATGGGAGTAACTACTTTGAAAAACAATTTGGCACTATCTATTAAGTTGAAACTGCACATATAACCTATGACCCTGTAATTCCACATTGGCAATTATTCCCAGAGTTTTTCAATGATAGCCCTAAGCGTTGGGAAATCAATTTGGAATTTCAACCAATCTTTTTTTTTCCAAATTAAATAGAATAGACTTGATTCGAATAAAAAATATCAGATATATATTTGCACTTAGTAAGGATACAATTGCACTTAGTACTCTTCCATGAAAACTGTTTCAATATATTTGTTATCATGTGTGATTCATGGTCAAAAATGTTTGCAAGCCTCTCCCTTGGGGTAATTCTTACACATGTAAAATACTTACAAACAATATTATTTGTAATAGCAATAACTGGAATCAACCCAAATGTCCATTAACAGCAGAATGGGTAAGTTGCAGTGTACCCATATGATGGAGTCTCTCCATTAATGAAAACGAATTAACTACAGCTACAGGCATCAACATGGGTGAATCTCTAGAATACAATATTGAGAGAAAAATAAGTTACACAAGAATATTTAAAGCATAATTTTATTTACATAAAGTTCAAAAAGATACCGTCCAGGGATATAAATATACAGAATGAAGCAATAAGAAAAAAGAAGAAAATTAAAGAAAGATCTGTGAGTGGTCAAGGAGCAAGAATACAGAGGGAACTTCAAAAGCAAAGGTGTGGCCAGGCTCGGTGGCTCAGTCTGTAATCCCAGCACTTTGGGAGTGGATTGCCTGAGCCCGCGCGTTCGAGACCAGCCGGGGCAACTTGGCAAGACCTCATCTCTACAATAAATAAATAAAAAATTAGCCAGGCATGTTAGTGCGCGCCTGTAATTCTGGCTACTTGGAAGGCTGAGGTGAAAGGATTGCCTGAGCCTAGCTCATGTGCCATGCATGGCACCCCAGTCTGGGTGACAGAGTGAGACTCCAACTCAAAAAAAAACAAGTAAAGGTGATGTTCTTTCTCCCAAAATGGGCGATAGGTACATGAGTAATTATTGTACAACTATTTATACCTTGTATATACTGTTAAAATATTTTTCTATATCTATTCAATATTTAATTTTTAATTTAAAACAAAAATATTTACAAGTGAATATCCAATGTGGATAACCTGGGTGGTCATTCTCCCTGGGTTCTGTCCAAGTGGCGTACAGGAGCCTAGAGCTCTGCCCCCTTTCAATGTCACTGGAGATAGAGCCTTGAGTGTGCACCTGCATATTCCCATGACTTCTCAGAGTCCTGTAGACAATGACTGAGGAGACAAACCATGCAGGAAGCAGTCTTATACAGCACTGAACTTAGACTGAAGTTTACCTTACATGATTAGGAAAAACTTGTTTCTCTGTTCTCAAATTAATGAAAAAAATATATTTACAAGTGAACCCATTTCTCTAATTCACCGATTAGTGAGAAGCTTCACAATCTTCCAACTTATCCCCAAGCAATCAACAATTTCCTTTAAGAATTTAGGAAGGAAGAAATACATTAAATACTAAGAATACCCTTAACAATTCCTCTTCATCTCTTCTTCTCTCCTTTAATTTACAAATCAAAAACACCTTGCTAAGATAACTGAGTGCTAGAGACAACCCACTATAGGAGTACCATGAATCAAGAAAAAGAAAGTAGGGAAAGAAAAAAACCCTCAAACTCCTCCTAAGCTTAACTGAAGTTCTGATTTCAGTTGCTAATTCAAATGTTAGTCTATATTTAATAAAAGGCAAGATTACCAGAACACATGTATAATCTTATGGTGTATTGTCAAGCATTAATTTTTTTTCAGATTGAAAGAAAAGAATACCAAGTGATTACAGAGGCAGAAAAGATGCACAATCACATCTCAAATTATGTTTTTCAGCAATGGAAAACAACAAACAAATAACTATTGAATACAGCTCTCACAAGCAACGCAGGAAAGAGTCACAAGAATTCAAAGATATTTTCTTCCACCTTCTCAACCATTATTTTTACTCATTAAAATCTGTCTTAAAATCCTCTGGTTGGCATAAACACTGGCCAGCTACATTTTAGAGATATTTATGTCTTGCAATTTAAAGACAGAGTTAGCATTCACTTAATGTCAACTTTTAGCTTAATGCCAAGTACTATGGTAGTGGTGGTAATATAAAAGCAGCAACACTAGAGAAAAGAATGTAGAGCATAAAAATGGAAATGAAAGGTTATTCTGTATATTTTATTTTGTATATTATTCTGTATATTATTGTATATTAATAATATTCTTATATATATGAAAATCCTAAAAGAACAAATGAAAAACAACTACAAACAGAGAATTTGGTAACACAAAATTAACACAGAGATCAGTAGTCTTTATATACGCAACCACAGACAGAAACATAATAGAAAATAAGATCCCCATTACAATAGCAACATCTAAAAATACCCAGGAATAAAATAAAAAACTATGTAAGACATTTGGAAAAAAACTCCTCCACACTAATTAACTCAAAATCCAAAAGGTATAAAGGAAAAAATTATACATTTCACTACATCAAAAAAATTAGTGCATAGCCAAACCAAAAAAAAACACCACCAAGAGCAAAGTCAAGATACATAATAAACCTAGACTAATCCTCTAATATATAAAGAACTCCTAGAAAATGAGATCAAGAATCCAATATACCTGGGCAGTTCACAAAACTGTCAAGGTTCTTAAATAAATTAAAAGAAACCCAATCTCACTCATAAGAGAAAAGTAAATTAAAATTACACAGATTCATTTTTCACCTATCAGATTGGCAAAAATCCAAGCAGTTGATAAATTCTGTGGCAAGATGTGGAGAAATAAGTGCTTTCACGTATTGCTGGTAGGAGTGTAATTGGAACAATCCCTAAGAAGGGCAATTTGGCAATACTTAACCAAATTACAAATGCATATTCCCTTTGACCCAGCAATTCTGCTTCTTGGACTTTATCCTACATATATAATTGCACATATGCAAAATGCCATATGTACAAGATTATTTACTACAGCATTGTGCATAATAGGAAAAGATCAGAAACAACTCAAGTCTCTACCAACAGGAAATTGGTTAAATAAATTACAATATGTCCAAATAATGGAATACTATACAGCTATAAGAAATAATAATAAATTCTCTGGGCACTAGGCTGGGTACAGTGGCGCACACCTGTAATCCCTAGCACTTTGGGGAGGCAAGAAGAGAGGATTGCCTGAGTCAGGAGTTTGAGACCAGCCTGGGCAACAGGGTGAGATCTCATCTCTACAATAAGTCAAAAAATTAGCAGGGAGTAGTGGCATGTGCCTAGAGTCCTAGCTACTCAGGAGGCTGAGGCAAAAGGATAGCCTGAGCCCAGCATGTCGAGCTGCAATAACCGTGATAGTGCTACTGCACTTTAGCCTCGTCATCAGAGTGAGACTCCAACTCAAAAAAAAAAAAAAAAAAGCTCTGAGCGCTAATATAGACAAATTTTCAATTATATTGTTTAGGGAAAAAAGCAAGTTCTGGAAAAGTGTTACTAGTATGCTATATTCTATGTAAAGGGGGTGAAAAGTAAGAATATATATTCACACATAAGCTAATAAAATGAGTTTGAGTAGGGACTAAATGAATGAGGGACAGGAGAAAGTAAAAGACATTTCACTATATAATACCTTTTTACAATTGTGAACATAAAAATGCATTATCTATTCAAAACATGAAATCAAATAATAAGAATATCAACAATAGCACTATCATTTACTGAGTGCTTTGGGGCGGACATATATTATCACACTCAGTCCTCATTAAGTCAATGAAGCAGGTAATGAAAGAGAGAAAGCTGGTCCAGAAAAGTATTCACATTAGTAAACCAGTGTAAACCCATCTCACAGGTAAGATGGTTAAATGAGATAATGTATATAAAATGCTCAGCAAAATACCCGACACACAGTAAATATGTAATCGATGCTTTACTATTCTAAGACAATAACTATTTTCAAGGATATTTCAGTCAATTGAACCAAATAAAATATAATACAGTCAGACAAGAAGTTTAGCAAAGACACTTTTTTTTTTTTTGAGTTGGAGTCTCACTCGATTGCCCAGGCTGGAGTGCAGTGGCACGCTCACGGCCACCCCAGCATCAACCTGCTGGGCTCAGGCAATCCTTCCGCATCAGCCTTCCAAGTAACCAGAACTACAGGCATGCTATCACACCCAGCTAATTTTTTGATTTATAGTAGAGATGAGGTCTTGCAAAGTTGCCGGGGCTGGTCTTAAACTCATGGGCTCAGGCAATCCTCTCACCTAGGCCTTCCAAAGTGCAGGGATTACAGGCTTGAACTACCGTGTCCAGCCAGCAAAGACACTTTAATTGAAATTTTTATACATTTAGATTAAACAATCTTTAATTAATTTAAACCTGTTTCAGATATGCTATATCTTCATCATTCAATTTACATGGTCACTAAAACAACTCCCCATACTGCATGGATTACACATGAGTTTTAAGACTACTATTTAATAATTCACGTGTACTTGATGAAAAAGGATATCAACTGAAATGTTTAGAAGTGCACTTTCTTTTTTTTTAACTTTTAAATTTTTTATTTTAAAATTGTGGGGTACAATTCAGGGTTAGGTATACAAATATTCATTATGCAGGTACCCCTTGTTGCTGAGGTGTGTCCCCCGCCCCGCTGCAGATTCCCACTACTGCCAATCCCACCTCCCTGTCCCCCGCAGTTTCCCGCTACTGTCAATTCTTTTCTTATAGTATTATGATAGTTGTTCAAGGTTTACTTATGAGTGAGAACATGTGATACTCAGTTCTTTGTTTCTGTGAAAGATCACTCAGTATTACAGACTCTAAGTTCATCCAGGTTGCTGCGAAGTTCATGATTTTGTTGTTCTTTATGGTATCCTGTATATGCACCACATTTTTTTTTAATCCAGTCCTTTTTTGATGGGCAGCACAGTTGGGTCCATGTTCTTGATACAGTGAACAATGCTGTGATATACATACATGTGCAGGTATCTTTTTTATAGAGTGATTTCTGTCCTCTCAATAAATCCTGCTTTTTCACACACACTATATATATATATATTCTAGTGCATTAGATGCTTATTTTGGATCAGATTGAAAAAGCAACCATTAGCAGAGACAAGGAAGGTAAATAACCCCTGTGAATGGAATATTATGTGCTGATCTTTTATGTATGCACTTAGAATGAGCAATCCTCACTGAATGAAATTGTAAACCAAACTCCCTTCGGACCCATGCTGTTGGGCTAGTTCTTCTCCCACCCTGAATGAAAACTCAAGCAGGCCTCAGGATAATATAAGACCCTCCAAGCCAGACATGGTGGTTCATGCCTATAATCCCAGCATTTGGGGAGGCTAAGGTGGGAAGATTGCTTGATCCCAGAAGTTCAAGGCCAGAGTAGGCAACATAGACTTTGTCCCTACATATAAACATGAAAAATCAGCATTCGTGGTGGTACATGCCTGTAGTCTCCAGCTACTCAGGAGGGTGAGGAGGGAGATCCCCTTGAGCCCAGGAGTTTGAGGCTATGATGAGTAGTGATCATGCCACCGAACTTTAGTCTGGGTGACAAAGTGAGACTCCAATTCAAAAAAAAAAAAAAAAGACCCTCCAGTAGAGAATTAGAATGTTCAGTACCATGTAAGAGACAAAGAACCAACTTCACTGAAAGACGAAAGTCTCAGTTCCTATCCTCGCCCTGTCCTGCAACTCAGGCTCACTATGGACCGGCAGGAAGCCTGTGGTATAGAAAAGAGACATGATTGCTTTTCCCCTCTCCTCGTCCGTTTTCCAAGTTTGCTCTTCTTACTCCTCCCCCACCATCTAGTCAGCCATCATTTCTGACCCTTTCCGGGTTAATTAGTTGTAGGGGATAGGGAGGAGAAAGGAAAAGCGGGGCCCTAGAGAAAGTTCCTTCTTATCAGAGATGTCATGAGCCAGCTTTGCTCTCTCTGGGTCTTTCTTTCAGAGGTCCAGCATAAATTCACCCCCAAACAGTGGGGTGATCTCTTGCCATCTCCTTGATGAGAACATGTGCATCTGTCACCTCGTTGGTTGTTTGTTCTCTCTACCAAGGCCTCTCAAAGTGGCCCTCTCTAGGATGGGACCCAAGACAGGCCTGTATCTGAAGAAAAGGCAATGAAGGCAACAGGTGGCCCAAAGGACACGAGCGGAATGAACAGAGGCCCTGAAGGGGTGGCAGCTGTGTGTGTTGGGCCACTGCAAGGAGACCCAGGTGGCTGAGCCCAGGAGCAAGGAGACAGTGGGGAGAGATGAGATCAGAGATTAGCAGGGGCCAGAGCACAAGGGACCTGGAGGTCAGGACCTCAGCCTCACTCTGTGTGGGGTAAATGGGAAGCCACGGGAGAGTTTTGATGGGAAGAGTGACATGATTTGACTTGCACAGCTGTGTAGAGGGTAGATTCTGGGAAAGCCTCAACCATGGAGATTAATTAGGAGGCTTTGCAATAATCTAGCTGAGAAAATATGGTGGCTTGGTCCAGGGCAGTGAGAGACGGATTTGGATTATTTTAAAGATAGAGCCAATAGGATCCTTGACAGATTGCATGGGGTACGAAAGCAAGAGAAGAAGCAAAACTGACCCCAAGGTTTTGGCCTCAAGAGGTGGAAGGAGGGAGTTTGCCTGGGAAACACTGCATGCCTGGGAGAGGAATGGATCAGGAGATTGCTTGGACATGTTAATCTGAGATCCTGTAGGGGTCACCCATTGGCAAAGGCAAGCAGGCAGTTGGGTGTATAAGTCTGAAGTGCAGGGAGAGGATCAGGCTAGAGATATAAATTTTAGAAGTCATTTACAATCATGAGATGGAGTTGATCAAAAAGGAATGAGTTAAGCCAACCCTCAGGGCCTCCAACCTTAAGACAGAGAGATACAGAGAAACAGCAAAGAGAATGAGAAAAAACAGCCCATGGGCAGAAGGAAAACCAGCAGTGTCCGGAAGCCAGGATGAAATCAGCATTAAGGAATGGCCAACTGCATCAAATGCTGCTGCAGATCAAGGAGATGCAGTGACCATGGGCCGTGTGGAGTTATGGGTGACTTTGGTGATAGTTGTTTTGGCAGTGAAGACTGACTCAAGTGTGCTCAAGAGAGGACAGAAGGAGAGGAAGCAGGGATGGTGAATGAGACAAATCTTTTGAGGACCTTTACTATAAAGGAAAAAATGGGCAGTAGAGGCTTTGAGTTGTGCTTTGTTTGTTAAAGGAGGGGAGGCATTCGAGCACGTTCTTATGCCAATAGGAATAACACCAGGAGAGAGGAGACAGAATTGTCCAAGTGAAGTTCTTAGGTGGAGGAGAGAGCACGCCATCTAGCAAGCACCAAGGGGTTGACCCAGATTGCAATCTGGTCACAGGAAGGAGGGTAGAGTAAAGAGCGCCAAAGCAAGCAGCATGGTGGAGGGCGCTTGTGGGAGTTCTAGCCTGTTTGCTCCTTTTTCTCAATGAAAAATGGAGCACAGTCATTAGGAGAGACTGGGGAGGGGAAAAGTATGAAATGGAAGTTTAGCCTCCTAAACTGTCAGAGTGTCAGAGACATTCAAGGACCCACTGAGGTCACTCGCCGTGGAGTTGAGTAAAACCCAGCCGCGTGGTTGGGTACATTTCTCCAGCCACGTCAGCACCCCCAGAGCAGGCCTGGAGTAGACACAGAGTTTAAAAAACACGAATTAATATAAAATATCTTTTTTTAAAAAATTCATTCTAACAGCATAGATTTTTAAAGTATCTTCAAAGAACACCAAGGAGGACTAAAACAGAAACTCTCACACATAGTGGGTAAGAGTGTAAATTGGCACAATTAGCTTCAGAAATTATATCCTGAGTCTTGAGAATGTTCATTTTGCACATCTAGGAATCTATTCCAAGAAGATAATAACAAGAAAGATGTGTACAAAAATACTTATTTAAATATTACATAACTTGTGATAAAACTAAATGACTAGTAACTAAATTCCTAACATTAGGGGACTGGTAACACGAATAACAGGACAAGCATCTATGAAATAGTAGCATTCATTGAAACTGATGTTTACAAGGAGAGTTTAAGAGCTTGAAGGAATTATTATGATATAATGTTATACATTTTTAAAGGCAGGATAAAAATGGCTTTTTAAAACTAAAAGAAATTTTCAAATACAAATTGTAACTGTCTTTGAGTGAAAGGATTATAGGTGGTTTATATTTTCTTTATTATTTTATGTACTTTCTTAAACATGCATGTATTTCTGCCATAATCAGAACAAAAATACTATGTTTAAAAATATGGTCTTTCCTGGAAGCAAGAGAATGAGCTTGATTCTTTCTAGCCCTGTGGTTTACATGGAGCCTCCACGGTTTCCATTTCAGATTGTGCAAATTCCAGGCACATCCAAAAATTATTTCTCAGTTTACCTCAACAGAGTTGAACACGCCACAGCTTTAACCTGAGGATAGAAAGGAGTCATTCATTTGATAACAAACTATTTATTCAAGGTGTAAGAAGAGATTTTTGGCTGAACATGATGGCTCACGCCTGTAATCCCAACACTTTGGGAGGCTAAGGTTGGAGGATTGCTTGAGTCCAGGAGCTCGAGACTAGCCTGGGCAACATAGTGAAACCTTGTCTCTACCAAATAATATATGTATATATATATATTAGCCAGGTATGGTGGCACGTGCCTTTAGTCCCATCTACTCAGGATGGTGAGGTGAAAGGATCACCCGAACCCAGGAAGTCAAGGCTGCGACGAGTTGTAATTATGGTGATTTGCTGCTGCACTCCAACTTGGGTGACAGAGTGAGACCCCGACTCAAAAAAATTTTTTTGCTTAAAAAAAGATTCTTATTCTAGAATGAACTTGGGAGCATCTAGACTCCGACAGATAACCTAACTGAGATTTGGGAAATTATTTTACTAAAGAAAACATTGGAATGCATCAAAAAGAACGTTTACTAACTTATCAGTCAGCTATTGCAACATAACAAACAACGCCAGCATCTCTGCGGCACATCATAGCACGTGTGCCTCTTGCCTATGCATTTGTTTATCGGTTGGAGGTGATCTGACACAGGTTGAACTTGGCCCAACTCTAAGCTGAAACTGGGCTCAGATTTTCTCCATGTCCCTTATCCTCCTAAGAGCAGTAGGCTAGCTTGCTATGTTCTTCTAACGATGATGGTAAAGGCCTGAAAAAAATAAGTCCAACCATGCAAACGCAAATCAAATCCTGCTTGAAAGTCTCTTAACAGTCCCCTGACCAAAACAAGTCACGTGGTGGACCCAGCGTTGAGAACAACTAAGATCTGCCTCCATTGGGAGAAACCACAACGTCACATGGGAAAAAGTGTGGACATGGGGAGGAGGCAAGAATCAGAACCAATAAATCAACCTGTCACTATCAGGAAGGAAGGAAAAACAAATAGATGCAAATGTAAAAGGTAAAAATTAATTTACCAAGAAGATTCCTCAACCAAAGTCTAATCATGGGCCACTGCTGTTCCTAGTTCTTTTCTCAACTGTCAAAACCCAGCCCTAAAGCCCCCTACCCAGTCCTCGGGCATTTCTCCTACCAATCTCTTCCAGAGGAGAGACCCCAGCTGGAAACCCACTAGACAGGTCAGCAGGTAGTGGCCACCATCTAGGGAGAAGATGGAATCCTTGGCTTGACTCTATCCCGGGAATTCCAGAGGCTGAAGTCTCTCCCAGCCTTCTAAGCCAGTCCAGAAAGTGCCTCAAGGTTTCTGCCTTGCACCCCCAACCCCCACCATAGTGACAGGTCCAGGGGTCATTTCTTCACTCTCTCCTGGAAGCAGAAGCCTGAGCTACTTGCTGTTAGGTTCCTTCTAAATGGAAGAGCTGGGGATCCTGTCATCACTTAGGGGACCATTCATCTGTAATACCAAAAAAAAGGGGGAAGCATTCATTAATGTCCTTAGAATATGCTAAATGCAGCCTGAAAACAATTTCTTCTCTTCTACCTTCCTTCCCTCCTCCTCTACCTCCTTCTCCTCTTTCTCAAGCCATCATCAAAGCAGACTCAAACCTTCAAGAAGGCTTTGAACCAGCCCTACCACACAGCTGGGGGCCTAGCGATGCACCAGATAAACGATCTGCGTTCCAAATTAGTACTTGTGTCACCCACAGAAGTCAGAGTTCCACCTTCTGCTCGGAAACATGGTGGTTAAGAGCACAAGTCTTTGGAATCCACGGACCTGGATGGAACCCCATCTCTGTTTCTTCATATCAAGTGACCTTAGGCAAATTGTTTAACCTCTCAGTTTCCTCTGAATAAAATGAGGACAATAATATAGTAATAATACCTGGTAGGACTGTGATGTATGAAAGTGCCTGAGACAGTCCCTGCTGCAAGGAATGCTCAATAAATTGTAGCTTTCATAATTTGATGGGGAAACCATAAATCTCCAGTCAGAAGATACCCAACCCTTGTGACCTCTGAGGAGCACGAACCCTGTATCCCACAGCACATGTCTATGGAATTTGAAACACTTAAAAGACTGGTCCCTCCTCAGAGGTGGAAGGAGAGTGTTTGGGCCAGTTAGGAGTTAACTGCTCTAGGGTACTCAAACGTTATAAAGGGGATTTTTGTGGTCTGAGCAAGAACATGCAAAAATGCAGGTGTCTGTGGCCAGTGCACTTAAATGTAAAACAACGATCACCTGGCAATAAGCCAGGAACACCTGCTGGTGTCTGTTAGATGCCACCATGTAGGCAGAGCAGCTCTCGCCTTCTGCATCCTTGGGTGGATCAACTGAAACTCTTTCATGAGACTGGATAAGAAACTAGTTGTCATCACAATCATCACAACTCCAATTTCAAAATAAATTGTGGCTTTTTTGGAAATTTCAATATGCTTCCAATATATTTCCGAGTACCCTTGACAATTCGATAAGGACATTTAGCGTGTATATACCGTGGCAGATGTTTTGGGCGTGTAAAAGGCAGAAAGGATGAAAACAGGCATTTCTTGAATTCCTGCTAAGACAAACAACCTTGTGGTTATTGAGAACTCCCCTGCTCTACTTTGTTTAAGGAGAGTGGATCCAGAAGAAGATCATTTTTGTAACTAGGACTAAGGGGGTAAGATGGGAAATGAGTGACAGACCCAGAACAGAGAGGATCCCTAACTGGGGAGAAGTGGGAGGACTTCTGGAAGAGGCTGAGGCAGAGGTGAGCAGGTGGTGTCCAGGAGTTTGAGACCAGCCTAGGCAACATAGCAAGACCTTGTCTCTGCAAAAAAAATTTTTTTTAAATTAGCTGGGCATGATGGCCTGTGCCTATAGTCCCAGCTACTTGGGAGGTTAAGATGGGAGGATCGCCTGAGCCCAGAAGGTCAAGACTGTGGTAAGCCATGATTGTGCCACTGCCCTCTAGCCTGGATGACAGAGTGAGACCCCCAACTCAAAAAAATAAAAATAAAAAACGAGAGTTGGGAAGTTTTGCTCTTCGAGGTGAGATGTAACTCCCTCCTGTGTCTCCACATGGAATCTTCATTGTTTTTCCATCTGAGGAAGTTAAGTGTGTGCAATGGGCAAAGATGAGCTTCGAGGGGAGACCAGGAGGCCCAGGGTGGCAGGTTATACTTCTAGTTACCCAGGTCTCTGCTAGACAGTGCTTGAGAATTCATTTCCAGAACTCCAGAACAGCAAATGTGCTTCTGCCTGAAAACAGACAAGAAAATTGTCTATGTTTAGGTGAGGAGACTTGGGAAGGTAGGGGGGTACTATTAATACAAAAGGCAGGTGCCCCATCTCTCCCCCTCTCCAACAATTCGTTTTCTCTCTCAACTGGTCAGCCTGCTGAGGGTGCTTTGGGAATTATTTTCAATGGGTGGAAAATTTTTCAGGACTTGGCTTAGACAACCCTTACACAAAAGGCATCAGAACAGGCAGCAAATAAAAGTGCATATCTAATTATTTCTGGAAAAGATAAATTGTCTGACTGTAGCTGACAGAAATATCTAAACACTAACTGCCTTAAGAAATGAACCCAACATTTCAGTGACCTAAGACAACAGAAGTTGGTTTCTCAGCTTTTGTGTGGCTCTCCTGGCGAGTGAATGCCTCTCTTCCACATGGTGATTCAGGCACCCAGGCTCCTTCCATCTGTAGACCTGCCACCCCGTATGGCCTCAAAGTTTCCCTGCACCCAAACTGCAGAGGGGACGAGAGAGTATAGAGATAACCCATTCACCTCTCAAAAGCCCAGAAGTGATACACATGTCTCTACTCCCATCCCACTGGCAAGCATTTTCACATGGCCACATCTGGATAAAAAGAAGAATCTAATCCTTGTTCCTGTTGGGACAGCAACAATTCCACACTGTGAAAAGCGAAGCATAAATTTTTGGCAAATACCTAGGGATATAACAGGCTTGCTTGTTGATGTCTAGTTTTATTTATTTGTACTCATTTCCCCTTCTCTAACAGGGGTTCCATAAGAGTAGGAATTTTGTTTTGTTCACTGGAGACTCCCCAGTTGGTGGTGATGCCCCAGCTGTGCTTTGAAAGAGTTATCCAGGTGTAGAGGCTGGAGACAGGCCCAGGGGGGTGGATGGCAGAAAGTGTCAGGGGGTGGTGTGCTATGAGAATTGAGGTCATCTGCTCTGGCAAAAGAGAAACCTGGGGTCTGGGCCAGGGTGTGGCAGGCCCCAGACGAGCAGGGCTCAGTCTCAGTAACACCATAGGACCCCGGAATTCCACTCCTACCTAGTTACACAAAACAAATGAAAACATATGCCCACATAAAAACCTGTACACAGATGTTCACTGCAGCACTATTCATAATTGCCAAAAAGTAGAAACAATCAAAATATCCATCAACTGATGAACAGATACATAAAATGTGGCCTGTCCACACAATGAAATATTATTCAGCCATAGCAAAATAAGGTACTGATACATGTAACAACA
>CAUYQG010042939.1:0-104272 GCA_963574415.1 Tarsius wallacei | reverse complement strand
AAAATTAGCCGGGCGTGGTAGCGCGCGCCTATAGTTCCAGCTACTTGGAAGGCTGAGGCGGAAGGATTGCCGGAGCCCAGCAGGTCGAGGCTGCGGTGGCCGGGAGCGGCCACTGCACTCCAGCCTGGGCGACAAAGTGAGACTCCAACTCAAAAAAAAAAAAAATAATAAGCTTCTTAGTTTTTTTATACATACTTTTTTATATCAAACTGTTTCCAATTCTATCCATTTTGGTCTACACAATCTGTCTTATATTGAGATAGAATATTCCATCCAGTAGGGCATTGTTTAATATTTCCTTGTTTTAAGAGTTACTATTTTAAAAAATATTTTGAGGTCAGATGTCAGGTTATTGGGTGCCTATGAGTCTATAATTGTGTATACTTTTGGCAAACTATTTATATCCATATTCAGCATATCTATTATAAAGCTGGTTTTTTTTGTTCTCCTGTTCTATTTGTCTCATATTTAAAAAACTTAAAGGGTTTTAAAATTTTTTTATTTTTCTGAATCCTTCTAGGTCCATAAGTATTTGCTTTTATTATTCAGATCAGAGGTTTCAGAAATCAGTATTAATAATTTAGTAACCTATAATCAGTCAGAACCACACTTGATCTCAGCCAAAAGTCTGGGAAGTGATGGAAGTTCCATAAACACTGTTTTAACTAAGCTTTAACTAAAAGTGTTTGACTCATTTATGTCTATTTATATTTACTTCTACCACCCTAATTGTACTGTCTTTTTGATGCTTCTTCAAAAAATAAAAAATTTCTTTTCTGGCTTATTTTGGAAAGATTTTTTTTCTTTTCCTTGTTGCATTATCTCCTCTATTCAATTGAAAGTTATAAACTCAATTTCTTCCTTTTAATGGTTACTCTTAGATTTTAACATCTAAATTTAATAATTTTAAAATCATAGCTCTTTCTTGTGAATACTTCAAAGAATGTAGTGTTTTAAATCTGATCATTACTATCCCTCTTATATTGTTAAATTGTTTTCCTTTGGTTTCCATTTATTGCTTTTCTTTTTTATAGTCATTGCTTTCATATTTACTCGCTTGCTCATTTCTTTGCTCATCCTTCATTCTGGATTTCACACTTTACTTTTATAATTATTTTTATTATTCCAGTCCCAAAGTGGATTATTTGAAAAACTAATACACGAATATGATTGATTTCCTGAAAAATAAAAAGAAAGGTACAAATTGCCTATAATGAAAAAGATGACATTTCTGTAGATTCGCCCAATATTAGAAAGACAAAAGAATGTTGTAATTAACTTTATCCTAAAAATTTTGAAAATTTGCATGAAATAGGCAATTTCCACTCATTGTAAATAGCAAAGACAAAGATAGTATTTTGTACATAGCCAGTAAGGAAAGAGAAATTAGCTAAAATGGAAAGATTACTAGACTGCTGAGAATGCTTAAACTAAACTAGAATTATATTTCCTAACTAAGCTATCATTCAAGGGAAAGTGAAAAATAAAACTATTTTCAGGAAAGCAAAAAACTAAGTTCATCACAAATATACTCTCCACAAAATAAATTAAAAGGACATTTGCATCAGGAAAAATGAAATACACAAATTACTAATAACAAGGCAAAAGTAAGACATTTCTATAGATGCTTTTGCTATTAAAAAGGTACTTAAAAGATTTTATAATTTTACTAAAATGTTTGAAATTTTACATGAAACAGACAAATTTGTAGAAAAACACAATTCATCAAAACCAACAGAAGAGGAGAAAGAAAATCAAAATAGTTCTATCTCTACTAAATATATTGAATCTGCAATGAAAGTCCTTCTCACATAGTAATTTTCAAGTACAGACTGTTTCCCAAGTGAATTTTTCCAAAGAATATGGAAGAAAATAGGACTAATTTTGTATATACTCTTCCAGAGAATAGAAAAAGTGGGAACACTTTGCAGTTCATTATATTAGACCGGTTTAATCTTGATGCCAAGACTTGGAAATTAATGGAAACACTTTCCAAATATTGGAAAAAACGCAATTTCTCTCTCAGACATAGAAAAAGATGCTCAAACCTTAGTAAATCGAATCAAGAAATACACATATTTTATAATTTTTATGTGAATACCTTAAAAATTGCTTAGTTGTTATAGCAATGTCTTAATTTTTAACTTTTGCTATTATGTCAAAGTACTATGTTATGTAACATACCCAATCCAAAGTTTACTTTTCACGCCTGGCACATTTTCTTCTATTACTTTTTCTTCTTAACCTTTTCAATATTTATTTTTTGCTTAAGTAGTTATACAGGCTTAAATTAACTTCCTAGGCTATAATAGAATACCTCAACTGGGTGACTTAAAAAACCAGAAATTTGTTCCTTCATAGTTCTGAAGGCAAGAAGTTCTAGACTCTGTGTAGAATTTTTTTTTGCCTCTTCCTAGCTTCTGGTAGTGGTCAGAAATCTCTGGTGTCCTTTTGCTTGCCAATACTTCACTTCAGTCTCTGCCTTTATCATCACAGGGCCATCTTCCATCTGTGTCTCCGTCTCTTCTTATGAGCATATCAGTCATATTGTATTATGGCCCACCACGTGACCTCATGTTTACCAATTACATCTGCTATTACACTATTTCCAAATCTTATGAGGTACTGTGGGTACCAGATTCAACAAATCTTTCTGGGTGACAGAATTCAACCCATAATAAGCATGAAGCCTTGTTTTTCACTCCATTACTATTTTAACTCGATATCATTTGAATGTACCTATCTCTCTCCCACTCAGAAATGTCATCTATCATATGCTAAATTACTAGATATGTGGAAGAAATTGTTGGTCTCTTCTTTCTCTCTGATCTCTCTGTCAAGTCAATAATCAGTATGACATAGTTTTGATTATTGTCACTTTATAATTTATCTTTTTTTTAAGCCAACTTTATTGTGGCATAGTTTACATATAAAATGTACTGATTTTAATTATATGTTCCCTTGATTATGACAAATTTTATACAGCCATGTAATTGTTGCCACAATAAAGCACAGAAAACTTCTACCACCCCCAAATTTTCATCGTATCATATCCCAGTCAATCCTCTCCTCTTTTGCCTGTCCCTAAGCAACCACTTACCTGTTTTCTATCGCTATAGGTATGGTTTTTCTAGAGTTTTATATAAATGCAATTATATAGTCTCTATCTTTTTTGTATTACTTTTTTGACTCAGCATATTATTTTTGGAATTCATGCACTAGTTCATTTTTTTCATTGCTGTATAGTAATCCATTGCATGAATATATTATAATTTGTTTATACATTCACTTTTTGATAGACTTTGGGTTGTTTCCAGTTTGGGGTTATTCAAAATAAAGATGTTGTGAATGTGTTTTTATTCCTGTAAGTGGAATTGAAGGATTTTGTAGAAAATACATGTATAAATTTACCAGGCACTGAGAAACTGCTTTCCAAAGTGACATTACCACCAACAACATATAGAAGCTCTGCTGCTTCACATCCTCATGGCTCTTGGTATTACCAGTCTTTTTCATTTTAGCCATCCTAGTATATATGAAGCTGTATTTCCCTGTAGTTTTAATTTGCATTTTTCTGATGACTGATAATACTGAGTATCTTTTCACTGACTATTTCTTATAAGCTAATTAAGATTCTATTTGTAATTGTTTTAGCTAATATATTTTCTTTCATTTAAAAAATATTTTCACATTATATTTTTACATTTTTATATTTTATAATTATATCTAGAAACACTATTGTCTTTTGTAGTTCAAATTTTTACCCAGCCAGTTTATTTAATTATTTTATAATTTGTCAGCATTTTCCATTTGATTCTCTTGGATTTTTCATAAACATTATTATAATGCAAATAACAAAAATGTTACTTCCATTCCAATTTTTAAAGACATTTCACTTTTAAAAATATGTTAGTCATAATAAACAAAATTAAATATTATTCAACTTCTTTCTAGAATTTTTAATGTGAGTTAAGAGACTTCTGGAGTTTCGTTATTATAGTTAATGTTGGTTAGTAGGTAACTTCAAATTATTTATAATGCTAACAAACTCACAATTAATTCCTACTTTATTATAATTTTTATCAAGAATAGATGTGAGATTTTATCAAATTTCTTTCACCATATATAAAAACTTCAATATGATTTTCCTCTCAAGTGTTTGTATGGAGAATTACACTGGATTATTCCTAATATTGAAGCTTGTATTTTATATATATGTAGCAAAATTTGACTTCATATTTATTATACTTAAATCAATATTAATAAGTGAAATTCACCTGCAATTTTTTTGCCATCATTGTCAGGTTTGTAAGCAATGTTTTGAACATTTCATAAAATAGTTGGAAGTATTAATTTTTTTCTATTTTCTGAAATAACATTGAAAATATTTGTCTTTAAATTTTCAGTAGAATCCACTTACAAAATTGTATAGGCCTAATAAGTTGTTGGTTTTTTTTAACTGAGGTCATTACATTTCAACAATTGTCTTTATTTTTCCCAGGGCAATAGGCTAATTTCAGTTTTTCTGTCTTCTAGCACCAGTTTACATTTTCTTAAGTCGTTCATTTTATCCAGACTTTCAAATTTACTTTAACAGAATTAAGCACATCTGATATTTATATTATTTGAATTAGTAGTTTTTCCTATTTATACTTTTGTGAATTTGTGCTTTCTTCTTTGTTATTTTATTGGAGTTTTTTTGTTTCCATGGAATTGTTCTTTTTCATGTATTAGTCCTACAATTTTTTTGTTGTGTAATTCATTAATGTCTGTTTCAATTTTTTTAGCTCAATTTCTTTTGCACCTCTAAAGTTTATGTCATTTACTTTCTTTCTAACTCCTTGTGTTGTCTGCTGAATTTATTTATTTTATTATTTATTGCTTAAATATATGTATTTAAGCCGGGCTCGGTGGCTCAGCCTGTAATCCCACAATTTGGGAGGCCGAGGTGAGTGGATTGCCTGAGCCCGCGGGTTCGAGACCTGCCTGGGCAACTTGGCGAGACCTCATCTCTACAATCATCAAAAAATTAGCCAGGCATGGTAGCGTGCGCCTGTAGTTCCAGCTACTTGGAAGGCTGAGGCGGAAGGGTTGCTGGAGTCCAGCAGGTCGAGGCTGCAGTGGCCGGGAGGGGCCACTGCACTCCAGCCTGGACGACAGAGTGAGACTCCAACTCAAAAAAAAAAAATGTATTTAAAGATATGAATGTTCCTTTGAGTAGTGTTTGGTAGAATTTTATAGATCCTGATACATAGTATTTATACTATTGTCATTTTCTATATAATCTCTAATTTTGGTTTTGATTTTTGCTTTAATTTAAGTTAATTTCCAGCTGGTAGGCTTATTTTTTCTTTCTGGTCTTGTTATTAGTTACTAATGTTCTTGTATTGAATAACATGTATAATTTCTCTTTTAGAAATGTATTGGTATTTTGCAGAAAAATATATTATGAATTTTCGAGAATGCTTCATGAACATCTGAAAAGGTAATGTGTTCTGTTTCCTATATACATAAGTGTATACACACACACACATATACACACACACACACACACACACACAGAGACATGCAATGGTTTGTGTGTTTGTGTGTGTATATATTTTGAGTATGTCCACATGTATGTATACATATATAAAGCTATAAGTATAACACATACCTACATATAAAATTTATATATGTATTCTGCCTTATTAATAATGTCAATTCTCTTATAGACTTGCTTATTTTTATCCACTTGATCTTTCATAGGATAAAAGAAATGAATAAACATCTCCCACTACTAATTGCTTCAAATGCTCCTGCATTTCACATACTTGGTATTTACAAAAGTTCATGAAAGTTCATGGAAAATGCGTTTATGAAAAAACTATGCATGGATTTCCAATTTTTTCCACCAAAGCAAATGAGTACTAACTTGTTATAACATGTCTGAACAGGATCAAGTTTGAGGCACTGGGAAGCATAGGACATCAGTTTGAAAAGCACTCATAGTAGAGCAACATGAATTCTGCTAAAACTGAAGCAAGAACAAACATCAAATTAATTGTGAAGCTTAGATGGAAGAATGGTGAAATCATTTATGCTTTCTGAAAAGTTTATGAGGACAATGCTCCAAGAAATCAGCAGTTTACAAATGAATAACTCATTTTAAGAAGGAATGAGATGATGTTAAAGATGAAGCCTGCAGCAGCAAACTATCCACATCAATTTGCAAGGAAAAAATTAATCTTGTTTGTTCCATAATTGAAGAGGACTGACAACTAACAACAGAAACAACAGTCAACACTATGGATGTCTCAATTAGTTCAGCTTACACAGTTCTGTCTGAAAAATTAAAATAAAACAAATTTTTCACTTGATGGGTGCCAAGACTATTGCACCAAAATCAACAAAATCAGCTGCAGACAAAAACATAGCTTTCAACAGAAATTTAAAACAAGCAGAATCAAGATCCTGAAGCATTAGTCTCTTTGAAGAATTGTAACAGGAGATGAAACATGGCTTTATTGGTACAATCTTAAGCATAAAGCACAATCAAAGCAGTGGCTACCAAGAGGTAGAAGCGGCCCCGTCAAGACCAAAAGTCATGGTAATAGATTTTATGTTTGTTTTGTTTGGATGGTTAAGGCATTTTTTTGTTGTTGAGTTTCTGGAGAGCCAAAAAGCAATAATATCTGTGTATTATGAGAGTATTTTGAGAAAGTTAACCAAAGTTTTAGGAGAAAATTGCCCAGGAAATCCTCACCAGAGAGTCTTTTCCCACCATGACACTGTCTATGCTCATTTCCTTCATAAAGCAAAAGCAATTTTGTGAGAGTTTCAATGGAAAATCATTAGATATCCATCTTATAGTCTTGATTTGGCTTCTTCTGATTTATTTTTTTTCCTAATCTTATTAATAAAATATCTGTAAAAGGTCCATTTAACTTCAGTCAATAAAGTAAAAAAAAAAAAACTGCACTGACATGGTTAAATTCCCAGGATTCTCAGTTATTTTAGGGATGGTATCATTGCTTACAAAAATTGTCTTGACCTTGATAGAGCTTATGTTGAGAAATAAAGTTTATACTTTTTATTTTCATCTTTTAAATTAATTTTTCCATGAACTTTTTGAAGTCCCCTCATATTTTTTTGAGTTTAATATCTGTGGTTATTTGACCTTGTGTGATTGCATTATACCTTTACCATAAAAAGTTCCATATTTTTTCTCATTCAACAATTTTTGTCTCAATGTTAACATTGTCTGATATAGAGAATACACTATTCTCTGCTTTTTAAGAAAAGAATTATAATTTCCCCAAATGCCTTTGTGCATGCTTTACTTTCAATTATTCCAAGTCCCTTTTTTTGATAACTTTACTTTTGGGTTTTATTTTTCTTCTTTTTTATTTTAAAGATGTGGGGTAAAATTCAGGTTTAGGTACATAAGTGATCATCTTACAGGTGAAGTTTGGGCTTCCCACAGATACTCACTTTGCCTGGTTTGGGATCAGGTACCCTTATTAATGTGAGTTTTACTTTTCGACTATAGATCTTTAAAAAAAAAAATTCAACTAGCTCATTTTTATATATTTATATAACACCTTTTGTCACAGATTTGCCATCATATTTTCTATCTTTTCTATTTCCCCTTTTGATGGTTAATCTATTTTTTATATCTATGTTTGCTTTTTTGTAAATGTGATAGTTCTAAAATTTTAGAAATTTCAAATATATTTTGTTTTTAGTGCCACTAGTACCACTCTCCTTAAACATGCATTTTTTTATTCTGATATATTTAGGAGTTGTTTGGGTTTGGGGAAGCAAGGGGTGAACTATGAGCTAGAGATCACAATCCTTAAAACTCTCACCTTTGACCCCACCCTTAATTCTGCCCACTTGATCACTTGTGTCTCTTCAGGAGAGCAGCAGCCCTGTCTATCAGAGAGAAAGGCAACTCCAGAGGGTGAAAAAGAATAAGAAACACTGGAATGACATAAAAGTGAGTGTTTCTTTAACTTAGGTATATATATATATAAGAGGGAATAACAGTTTTCCATGTATGTTTATCATTTAAATTTAATTTTGTTATTTCATTGCTTTCAATGGATAAGTTAACTAAAGGATAAGTTAATTTAAAAGATAAGTTCAATTTATATCCATTAATCTGAGAGGAATATGCTTATATATTTTTAATTAATAAAAGTAATTCACAAATTTATGTTTGTCATACTAAATTTTTATTTGCAAGATTTTATTAATCATTTTTTCACATTTATGTATATTTGCATATGTTAATACTGGTTTCACAATTGAAAGGGTGAAAAATATAGAGGAGGTACAAGGAAATTACTCCTTTATCTGTTTATTGTTTGTTGTGAGTATGCACTACTTTTGAAATTTTAAAAATAAATTTAATTAACAAATTAAAGAACTGAATAGCTAAAATTATATAAGAAGTTTAATTAGGAGAAATATAAATGGAAAGATTGGCAACAAAAATATGAAAAGATGTTTAACTTTGTTCATCACTTAAAAACTTAAACGTAAATGAAAAGAAAATTCACTGTCAAATCTCATCTTGGCCACTATTTGGTGACCTGTTCTGCAATCACACCTCCTTTTTTGATGGCTGGATTTCTCACCCATGTAATAGAAGAGATGATCCCACCCCCAGTTTAACATGATTGGATCAAAGTCTAAGTCAAACGCACAATTATCATATCCTTTTCTAGCAAATCCTTTATTATTTTGGGGGCGGTCATGAGACCCCATTCTGGCCGATGGGACCTGAAGTGAAGTGCAGTGCATAATAAAAATCATGTGTGTTTGACCTACATAAACCTAAACAAAACGAAAATGTATAAAGTAAAAAAGCAAAAGTCCTGCCTACATCTCTTAATTTTTTCCCCTCTGCTGCCTGCTGTTTCCTGATAATTACTGTTTATGACTTGACCTTATTTCCTTCCAAATTTTAATGAATGTATAAATATACCTAATTATTTGACAGAAATGGAATCCTACTGTACATTTTATTTTCTCCTTATATGCAATACAGATCAAGAGTCAGCAAACATTTTTTGTAAAAGGTAAGACAGTAAATATTTTAGGCTTTATAAGACTTACACTGTCCCAGTTACTTAACTCTGCTGTTGTAGCAGGAAATCAGCAGTAATGATAAGTAAATGAATTGACAGCTATGTTTGAATTAAACTTTATTAGAAAGGAGGTGGCAAGCTGCATTTCCTCTCAAAAAGTAGTTTGCCAAACCCTCATCATTTTTACTGGGTGCTTAGTACTGTACTGAATGGGTGAATAAATTCACTTCACTAGTCCCACACTGATAGATATTGGAAGTCGATTCCCTTCAAAGCTCTCTTAACCAAGCACTAGTGACCCACTAGCTGGATTAGTTGATGTCTCCTTCCTTTCCCGTGAACATGTTTACAGATTTCTACAGTGCAGTGAAACTGTGGTGCATACTGCTCCTTACTTCCTTACCTTACTCCTTGCATATTGCTCCTGACTCCTTACCAGCTGAGTTGACCAGCAGTCCCAAACTTTTTTTAGACATCTATATTTGTTGTTATAGTATGCAACTGAATTAAGTAGCATGTTAACCAGAGAAATAGAAGTTCAAGAAAGGATTTGCTGATTCTAGAAAAAAAAATTAAGTTCATTATTTCTTGAAAGATCTGATTAAGGTAAAGTACATTTTTTAAAAAAACTGTCAAATTAGGTATGGGTTGAGAGAAGTACAACCGACTGAAAACCAGTGAGCATGTGGGGGGCAGTGGGGTGAAGCCCCCACAACATTAGCTCCCTGGAAGAGCAGGCCAAACAGCCAGGCCAACTTCTGGGTGCAGGCACCGCCCTGGGTGCTCTGAGATTTTCAGAAGCTGAACTGGGCTGGGTATCTGCCTTTTGCCCCATGAAGCCCCAGGCTCCAACCTTGCCTGATCATCTTTTCTGTGTCTTCGGGGACCTTGTATCTCTGACTTTTGGCCTACGTTTCGTTCTCTCTAAATGTGAAAGGTTAGTAAGCTTGAGATTCCGTTTCTCTTCTCAAAGGCCTGGTCCGGTAACATTTAAAATAGCGTTAAGACCATATTTACATTTGGATGTCGTTCATGCTTTATTTCCTCAGCAGACTGTCTATTCTGTTCCCCTTACGTTTTTCTCCCAGGCAGAATCTATCTTATCTGACATTGCAAAGCAGTTAACATTGATTCTGGTGAATGGTCTACTTTGATTTTTGCTACAGGGAGATTTTAGTACAAATTCACATATATTGTTTTCTCAACAAATGGAAAAATATGTTCCACATTCATTGTGCTGGGTTTGCCGAGCCTGCTATTTTGTAACTCACTGTCTCATCTCTTTTATTTGCCTTCTCTGTCACTGTCAATGTTTTCCTAATACTTCATCCTTTATGCAGACTCCTTCCTTGGAGCCGAATTTGGCAGTGGAGTTTGCCTAACTAATGGGGACCATATGCTCTGCAATTACATTCCCCAACAACATTCAGATTTGTTAGCAAATATTGGAGAAAGCAAGTTGAGAAACTGGAGTGCAAAAGGCTGTCAGGAATTGGCACATTCTGGCAGGTAAGCCTTCATTTGCTGACCCCTGGGGATGAGCTCTGGTTTGGGCTTGTATTGGCTTAGGTAGAAGGAAGATTTGCTTTTGAAAGTATCAATCAATTGGTATACTGGTCTTCGAAGAGCTAAGTGCTCCTCATATGTTGCTCATGTCATACTATGCTTACTCCTATAGATCAACTTTTAATACATGACTATTACTTGTTTATGGTTGGTCCCATCTCTCCCCAAACTGGAGCGCTGGAATTATGGAATTCCTCACTGTTGTATCCCCAGTTCCCAGTTGAGGATTGTGAACTAATAGCTATTCAGTAAATATTTGGCTAACGTACAAATGAGACACTATCCAGAACACATTAAATCCTGGTATAGTCTACACAATCACATCTATATAACTTGAATGGCTTTTTCCCAATCTCCAGGTCTTTCTCTACTCTTGAGGCTAGACAGGCCTTACCCTTGAGTGTCTCCAGCCACTTAATAAGAGTTCAAATTCATAAAGTTCTAAAGGAGATTTAGAGTAAGACCCTGACACAGAAGTATTCATTTTTAAGAAGTCTTTTTTCCGTTAAGTTGAAGTTTCGTCTATCGCCCCGTTGGGGTGGTGAGTGTAGAGAAGGATGAGTCAAGCCTTTAGCAGATTGTGCTGGGTTTTAATAAACTAAATGCAGGGGGAAAGAACATTGTTTCCCTGTGTAAATGACATGGAATGGTAACTTGCTGGAGAGTAGGTGACTGAGGAGAGAGACATTCTAGCTTTCCAAGTAGCCTGTGGAATGCCACTTGAGGCTCACTTGCTGGAGCCTTCTGCAGGAGCATGTATCCCACTGGCCATGCTGTGGCCCAGCAGGATTCTCAGGCACCACATCTAATGACAGTGGCTCTTCCTCTCCCCTACTGCTCGTTGCAGTCTTGGACAGCACCCCACTGACTGTCTCCTTGGAAATGTGAGGGTCTGTTTGCACGCAAAGCTGAAAAGACAAGCCCATGGCTCCTATCAGTTCACAACTTTGTCTTCATCAGAGAGTAAAGGGGAGGGAGAGAGAGAGAGAGAGAGAGAGAGAAACAGAGAGAGAGAGAGAGAGAGAGAAACAGAGAGAGAGAGAGAGAGAGAGAGAGAAACAGAGAGAGAGAGAGAGAGAGAGAGAGAGAGAAACAGAGAGAGAAAGCAGCCTGATGAGCACTCAGGGACCCTGCCAGCCACCACCACCACATCCCCAAACCTCCATGGCCCTGTGACAGCTACAAAGACACAAGAAACACTCCTTGTTTTAGAACACAAATACATAAATTTTTAATCTGCGAAAAATACAAAATGAAACCATGTACAAGTTATGTACAAACCCTTTTTACAAGACAAGAGAGTAATCACTGGTTGTTACAGATGACAGAGTTGGGTAGATCATTTCAGAGCACCAGCATATATTCTCTTCTTCAATTCCTATTAGGTCATAGTAATTAATCATAATCATAATGCCAACAATCAAAAGATTGAAAGATGAATACACCACGCTCTTTTTCCTTAATGAACATGTAGGCTGACCTCTGCATGTATGTACTTTTTATTTTCTTTGTCCCCTAAAGAAACCTGGAGTGTAGGTTTTAGTGTTAAGTGGAGGAAGGTTTCTTTTCAGCATCTGGGTGGTGGGATGTGGGCCAGAAGTTTTAGGCAGGATGTGATTGTGTCACCTGGGAATGGAACGTTTTTAATTAGGATTTCCCGGCAGATCTCAGTTTATGTTTGAAATGTTGCAGTTCTGGTCAAAGGCGTCTCAGGCTATATTCGGCGGAAGGAAGGGGAGGGGAGTCAACTGCTCTGGGGTGGACAGGCTCTGGTTTAGTGTGGAAGTGGGGCTCAGTTCACCTTGTTGGCGGGGCTCCCTTCCCTGTTAGCTGCCTTCTCACACTGACCCTGAATCCCATAGGAGGGAAGTGTTGGGTTGTTCCGGCAGACATATGTCAGTGCCTTGTGTACATTTCCATCTAAGATTCTAAACAGTGATGCTTTCCGAGGCAGGCACACTGGACAGCTTTGATGTCACTTCTGTCCCTGTTCTGCTGAGTAGCAAAATGGAGGAAAAGAAGAAACACAGAAGTCCCCAAGGGGATAACCAGACTAAAGGAAACCTTTTTAAATTTAAAATCTACCTGGAAATAAGGTCTGTTTTTTTACCTGGCCAAAACATCTCTCCTCACACTGCCTGCTTATAAAAGCCACCAAAGCATGTGGCTGATCGTAGCATGTTTTCAGACCCCTGAAACCAAAGCTGCCAGGCAATGTGTATGCTATTTAGTGGGACGATGAGGAACAGTGCAGTGACATGAATGGGGAGATGAAAGGATATGCCCATCTCAAGAACCCCTCTCCTTTGTGTCCTCCAGAAAGAATACCCGTCACCAGCATGTTCTGTCCAGACTTTATCCCCCATGGCACCCAAAGTAACACACAGTGGCTGACTGACTGCTCTCTCAGGTCAGGCCTCATGACACCTTCTGAGTATCAAGACAAATAAGCCAAATCTCTTCTGCCCTTCAAGTGAGTCTTTTTTATTTCTGAGTCACCATCTCCAATATACTTCATCTCCAACCTCATAGATGACTCAACCTCTCTTAAAATCCTCCTCTCTTGTGTCCCATTTTCCTGGTTCTGGAGTATTCTAGATCTCCTGTCCAAAAAATGTGTACTTATTTCACTCCTTTTAGTCCCTTAAAATACGGCTGTAGCCCTCAAACAGATCTGCCAGTCAGTCTTCTAAACCTACACTGTCTTCCTGGAAGAATTAATTCATCTGGGCTTCTCACAACACAAATACCTCTGGGGTTCTCTGCAGGGCCTGCTGTATTCCTCTCCTTTCCTTCACTTTCCCTACTTCTCTTGCCTGTGAGGACATGCCTTATGAATAGCCCTCAGCTTCTTCCACCGTGGGTGAATTCATCACAGCATTTCTTAGCTGCTTGCATTCACTGCCTCCCCTTCCTGCCTTCTGTTCTTATTCCTCCACGTGGTTTTGCCCTTGAGGTTCAGATTAAGTGTTTCTTTCACCAACAGTCTTTCCCATACACACAGTCAGTCCCTACAACTCCAACCAAGCTTCTACAACTATTATTGTCTATAGCACTTATTTTCTATTCAGTGTTCATATTTATTCAAATATTATTTATTGAACACCTGTTTTGTGAACACACATGATCTTTTCAATATGTGCATGTCTTATGTTTCCAGTTAAGTGGGTGGGCCATCTTCCTCTAAAAGTCTTATACAGGAATGAGCACGCAGTGGCTACTCAATAAATATCTGTTAGCAGTTACTGATTAACATTACCTACCCTTCCACAAGCCAGATGATCCTGCCTTCATACTTGGAATGCTGACACTCTACTTATTGAACTCGTAAATCCCTCTTTCTCTCAAAACTCTTGCTGATCCACTTCAAATCATAGCATTTCTCCCTTGTTTTAACTCCTGCCATGTTGAAATGTGTTACTGTGTTGTTATTGCTTAATCTTTCTCTAATGGCTCTGTGAGTATGTTTTCTTTCTTTAGTTGGGTGATAAGCTTATAGACAGCAGGAGCTATATGGTGCTCATTTCTTTGCTCCCTTTTCCCTTTTGCAAATATTTAATGAACGCCAACTGGTTACTAAGAAATGGCCACCTGGTTATCTGAAGGGATGTTATAATAATAGAAGTCATATTTGGCAATTTGGGATTATTAATTATTCTCTACAATTTATTGATGCCTTGCTTCATGTTCCTATTATATTAACGTCTAGAAAGTAATATGATTGGAAGATTTTTTAAAGAAATCTAAATACCTGCTCCGACTTCTAATCTACTTTGTGAGTCTGTTGTTGACATTGTAGTAATTCAGTTGAGTAGGGACGTACTGTCTGAATGTTCTGTGACAGGAAGCTAAATGTGTGAGGAAGACAGGTGCTACACATAGTAAATTGTTGACTTGGAGTTTGTGCCCTTTAAGAACTTCATGCTGCTAAGAAAATGTTCAGTTTTGTGTGTGCTCTCATGATAACTCTCAGGAAGAACTGACATCTTGCAACTTTCAACCTAAAAAGTGTGCAGTTCTTGCTGCCCATCAATCTTTGTTTAAAACTCATCGTGGCTTTCCATGACTTTCTAAATCAAGTCTCAACCTCTTAGTTTGACCCCTAGACTATACTTTACAGCCCCTTCCATAATTTTCCTCAGTTCTCCTACACAAACTTATCACAGTAAACAAAATGGACTATCTATTGAAATCACATTCCTACAAATGCATCCTGGCTCAATCTCATCTCCCTGGAAAATCCCACATACTTCCCTTTAACCTCTTCCTCCATTCAACATGAAACACTAGTCTTGGCACTATATGCATGCCCATAACTCATGGTATTTTAAAATACTGTTTATTATTTATTTTTTGCTCTTTCTTCCCAGCTCCTTGATGTATGTCTTGAGTTTGGCTCGTCTTTAGATAAAGAGTTTCAGGCCCTTTTTTGTACTAAAAAAATATGACAAAAGAGGAAGTTCTACTACAGATAGTCTAACTCAGAATTATTTCTGCAACATAACCACACGGGGCTGTGATATTATGGAGCTTCCAATTGCTATTGGGCTAAAGAAGTCCCTGCATTGGGGGATGTAGGCTCCTTTTTAAATGTGTTTTAAGCAAACTTACCATGGAAATGGCAAATTAGACTCTCTGGTTCCTTCAGAAGTAAAATTTAAGATATTCTCTGAATTGTCTTATTTTTATAAAAATCTTGAAATTATTAACAACTGGTACCGCATGGGCAACAACCAACCACAGCAGACTCCACTTAAAGAACCAGTCTGACCAAGTGGTTAGTAAAAATGGCTAGAAATCATTTCTAATTACTACTCTATCATAAATAAATCCAAAGGGCCTCATCACTTCCTCAAATAATTACAGGATTTATATGTTAAATAATCTCGGCTGGATAGAAAAAAAAATGCCCTTTGGGAACATGAAATAAGAAGGAGAGGAACAAACAGGTAATTTACCAGTGAGATTATACGTGAATTCTCAGTTTCTTTTGCTTTTCAAAGAGGGTGGGTCAGGCCCTAAATAGCGAAGGTCCTTTCAAGGGTCATAGTGATTGGTGGTTTATCACCATTCCAAAAGCAGCAAACAGGAACAGAATAAAAAATGGACAGACTTTGTCCTGGAAATCAATACCTAAGTTGAATGGATTGGCTTAGTCTTTTATGAGTTGAGGTGGCTCACATCCTAGTCATTTGGTTAGATATTCTTTGTTTCTCTCCCTTCCTGCCTTCCTTTCTCCATTTCACCCTTCCTTCCATGAGATTCTTTTTGACAAAAAAATTAAAGATATAAATGATATTTTGAATGTAAATAGCAGAGAGATGGTTGGTGTATTAATGAAAGAAAAAAGTCTAATAAGCAAAGGACAGAAAATAAAGTGAGAAGACTGGTTACTTCCTGAATGCCAGATTCACATTAAACAAATATAGATGGAAAAATGGCAGGAATTTGAGGATCTCAAGTCTCAATCCCTATCTCTATTGGAGATATGGGTTAGAGGTATAGGGATTAGCTACAGCTGGATGTTGAACTAAGGATAAGGGAAAGCAGGGATGAGTTTAAGGAGAAAACCCTGGAAATAGGTGGAAAAATCTGACCTACATGATTCAGGTATATTTGAACTTAGAAATTTGCAGCCTGAGCCTAAGGAGATTTCAAATTGAGAGCACAAGAATGCATCTAACTATTCTATGTTCAGAACAGAAAATGTCCACCACATTAAGGCTAGGAGTATTGTTTGGATAACGCAACAAAAAGGACCATTATTACAGCCATGGACAAATTGTCTCCAAGGGCTTGGCCAAAGAGAGGCAGTCACACCCATGTTCCTACTCTTAACTTAGATCATGTCCTCTGGGATCTGAAAAGGATCATAGAGTCATCTGGATAAATCATCCTCATTTACAAATGAGGTAACTGAGACTTGGAGAGTTTAAAAACTCAATATTCAAAGCTCATAACTGGTTATTTGCAAATGTGGCTCATATTAATCTTCATATTAAACTGTAAGTAGAAAATATGGTTTTTCCCCTTTCAACCTAAAAATATCTCCAAATTTCTTATGTGTTCACACATCTCCCCTTTCCAACCCTAACCAAACAGCTTTAATAGTCTGTTTATTTAAAGTCTTCAATCAAATTTTTTACAAAGTACTTCATAAAATGCCACAACCCTTGGAAGGAAAGCGTTTCAGAGTGTTCTCCAGCATTCCTTAGTCACAATCACTTTTATTTAAGGTTTTTTATATTGGCTCAAATTGGTACTCTAAAATATAAGTTGCTTAGACGGAAAAGTTTTCTCGATGAGAAAGGTGATGAAGGTAATGATGTACTTATAGACAGATACTTTCTGCTTTCTAAACTGCCTGTAGGTGAGTCTTTGATTTCCATAGCACCCAAAAATTGTTAGTCTGAGAAGATGGATTTTCTGGAACCCTAAACTAGAATTGGAGATCAGAGCCTTATAATGTGGACTATACCAAAGAAGACCATCATTGGTCTGAGGTGAACATAGGCAGAAAGACAGTCTGTCACAGTAGAGATGGGTGAGGACTCAGGACCAAAAGAGCTCAAAAATAAAAACAAATCAGGAAGAAGCTCTGGCATTCCCTTGAGCCCTCCAGTGATTTTACAAGTCTTCTGTTTCCACCTCACTTCCAACTTGCCAGGCATCAGTGTTTACCAAATGGGCCACCAACCAGCAATTTTTGCACTTCCTTTAAAAAAAAGCCTGATTTTGTTTTCTAGTAAAAAACATTTTATTATTACAAAGGCCAAACTGCATAAGCTTGTTGCTCTACCTTCAAAGAAAATTAATTTCTGCCAATTTGGGTTTGGGGGTGTTGATGAACCAAGGGGCCCTTTGCTATAGGAAACCATCTTAACCATTATGATTATTTTTTAAAGTTTGGATTCAAATTTCTAGCCATAAATGCATAAATGGACGTGAGCTGGGATGGGGCTTGCACTTTTGCTTCCAGACTGCCTTGGTAGGGAGACACAGAGGGAGGAGAAGGTAGGGTGAATGGGGCACTGTGCCCTGTGTTTATTTAATAGAAGATCCTTTATTTGGCCACCAGAGCCTGCCAGAGGAGACCAAATAACTGTAGCAAATTTGGAGGTGGTGATCAGCAACAAGAGTGAAGATCCCGCTATGGTTCATGAAGGAAAGAAGAGCGTGGGTTGACGTGAATGTACTAAGATGACCCCAATGCAAAATCATTATGTAAAAGAAGGTCTAGCTTTCAGGAAAGTTGTCAAAATCCCAGCAAGAGATTCTCCCCACAAACACATTTGACTTCTGTTGGAAACCAAGAAATGTTTATAAGCCTGAATATAGACTGTTGATGTAATTGTAGTCTGCTGAGTAGACTAGTGATTAATTATAAGTAGTTTTAAACAATCCAATTGGACAAACATTATATTCACAATACTTTTATAGAACTAATTCTACAAAATGTGACGACAGAGTAACCACAGTCCGACAAGTCACTGCAGGACGATGCCTAACAAAGTGGCAGCACGACTATATTGGCTCTGCAGGGAGTGGACAGAGGTGGAAGCTCATTTTGCCTACGTTGGTAATTGGAGTACTCAGTGGACATATGTTTTCATAGTGATCTCATTGCTTTGCTCTGATCTGATTTGCACTACCATAACTAGTTACCACAAGGTCATGGCCTAAAGAGATAATGGAATAGATATCATGGGACTTTGGGGGATACTTTGTTTAGTTTGTTCATTTAAGTGTCCATGGTTTATACTTTTTAAGAAAATAAAAATCACTATCACATCCATGCTTCTCCAGAGACCCTGGTGATCATATCAAAGATAGATAAATTTGAAGTTGAAAGACTTGCTAAGTTGATTGGAACAAAACAGTTGCCGGGCGACTGTACACCGAGCATGCAAACAACAGCAGAGCTCTGAGACATTGAAATTGTGTCTGATGGCTAGAAAAATCTTTTGACCACAGTTTGAAGTGGTTGATACATTTGATTTCATTTCACTGCTGGTAATTTTCAAAAGCTTTTTCTAACAGTCTATATTGAGTACATTCATTGCTTTCCTTTTGTTAATATTACTTTTTAAATTGTTGTAGCAAGTTTGTGTTTGGCCCCAGCAACTAAATAAAGGAAAGCATGCAAATTAATATCTGGGCAAATGTCATCTCCTTGATCATGAAAATGTTCTAGCTTTTAAACAAGAACTCAGTGAGAATGAAGGCGCTCTCATATTCTATTGTGAAGTAAAGCTCTTCATTGGTTTTGCAAACTCTCAGGCTAGAAACTCTGAGACTTGGAGAGTAGAAAGTCCACACCAGACCCGCCCAAAGCTGACATGACTTGCATAGGTGGTTTGGAAATATGAAATGAGAAGCATATAGCATGTAGGAGCCCCCACCACTAGAACAAGGTCTCATGTGTTCGACACCCCAGGTATGCCTATAACCCTCCTGGTAGCCTTAGTTGGCCAGGCAAAGCTGATCTGGCAATTGTAGAAAAGCTGCAAGAAGGTCTTCCCTTTCAATATATGAACAAAGGGATGAGAAATACAGAATGAAAACTAAAACTACAAAAATATGACTTTCAACTGTGAAAATAAATAAGTTTCCATTTATTAAGAGCTGGTGTCAATGCCGATCAAAATACACACCCATCCAGGAGAGGAGTAGGTATTTACCTGCCCCATTGTCTTCTTATTTGGATATACTAAAATACATGTATACATCGTTGGCCATTGTAAAATTGTTTAAATAATTAATTTTCCTTAATTACAATTAATTGTGGTGGTGACCATCATTCTCCTCAAAGAAAAAGAGAGAAAGAAGAGAAAAACGCATTAAGGAGTCTGGCCACTTATTCATTTCGATTTTGCATTGTTTGGATATAGGGAAGATATTTGACAATGAAAAAGAAAAGAAAAAATATATTTTCTTTCTAATAAATAAAAATAATTTAAAATGCTAGAGGCTATACATGACTATTTTAGTATGTTCATTTATAAATGAAGTCATTTTCTTTTCCAAAATACATGGAAGCAATATTCAAGGCAGACAAAGAGAAAGATCTGTCTACTTTATTTTCTTGCAATTCTTGCTTATCCTAACGTTCCACCAGTGATTCAGCATGTAAAAGGAAGAAAAGTCACGTCACCATTTATGAAGTTTGTCAGGCTTTAAAAAAATAGTTCTGGTCTCCTGGGAGTCAACATTCATCTTCAACTTCTCTGATTGGTGGAATCAAGCTGCTTGTGGATTTATATTGGTTGATCTGGTTAGCCATGTGGGTACTCATGGGCTTGATTTGAATGTTTCTGGGATAGGCATTATCCGGTTCATCTGTAAACCATTTCTTTTCTGCTAAAGGGCAAAATGGATAGAGAACAAGAAGGAGAAATGAGAAGTTTAATTAGTCCTAGGGTAAAGCCTTTGGAAAGTTCATTGAAAAATGCAAAAAGGTAATCGATAGAAGCTGACAGTGAGTAATTGCTAAGAGAGACAGTGCAGTGTAGGGAGGACCCCAGAACCTGAAACATACCTCTGCTTCCTGTAGCAAGTGATGAACACAATGTACCATTGGGACTTGGAGGCACCATGGGTGGACCTCAGAGAATAAGGAGGGATTGGATAATAGTCTGTGGCAATGTTCTCTGGAGTTACTTTTGTGACCAGAAAACATTGGTGGAGAGGAGATGTTGCATATATCAGATATTGGGTACAGACATTGTGACTGACAAATGATTTGTGCATCCATTGATTTGAGTGAAACATTGAAGGACACCATCCTTGTTGCAGAGAGAGTGATCTAGAATCGTATGCAGGGTTGCCTCCTCCCGTCTTTACTTGGTTTTGCTCCTAACAAGCACACTTACAGGCACATGTCAACTACACCACTCTTCTGTTTCTTTTGCAGCCAGTTTTGGGGGGTCTTAAAGTAAACCCATAGATTTTGCTGGCCAATGAGAGTGAAAATCGGAATAGAGACCAATGTTTTGAAGAGGACTTTGAGATGGCTTTTATTTCAAGGAAGAAAACTCTGTATTGGTAAAAAGTTATGAAAAGAGTTCCAAGTGGCAATATCTTAACCGACTATAATAACCCAAGCTGTCGACAAGGGAGCTCGATGAAGTCTTGGCATTTCATTTCCACCCTAAATACAGAAATGGCTGAGAAAGAATGCTGAGTCAGGGGGTTCGGGGGCTGGGGTGAGAATGAAAATGGTCTAGCATCCTCTCAGCAGTGCAAAGCTATTTTACAAGACTCAGTCCTCATCCCCGCCTCTTTCTAGGATTGAAATTTTCTGGGAAATTGGCCATGTGTATAGATAGGGAAGGACTGGGCAAATAGGACATTCTAACTTGGGAATCACACGCCTCATTTTAGCTGCTTAGGGAAAGAAAAGTAAAAGAAAAAGGGTAAAAGCTGTCAAGCACACCCACTGCTAAAGAGACAAGGGCCTCGCTAGTGTCTTTTCCTGCTTACCAGAACAATTCGTAACTGTCTTGTCAGTGGTCCTGGACTGACAGGTTCATGAAAATTGTTCACTTGGCTTGATATGGGTGTGTGTGGGTGTGTGCACATTTGGCTAATGATTTATAAATGAAGCATCTATGATCAGCTCATGACCATTCTGCTTGTTTCTCCTTCATCCGTACTTTTGCTGTTTCAAATGCCCTGAGTACTCAGAGTCACGGATGGCTGTCACTGGAGCTGGGACATGCCTGTGTAAAAGCCTCATTCCCCTTTGTTCAGCAGATCAGTTTACCCCACAGGAAACTTGCTACCTCTTGCATCATTCTCCCCGCACCCCCTTCCTGCTCTGGCTCTCTCACCTATTATAATTAAGTTCACTTTGATTTGAACAGATTGGACGATAGGAATTCATAATGCTACATCCTCACAGTGAAGCTAACTGATTAAGTGCTTTAAATTATTCCCCCTGACAGAATGATAAAGTTACAATCTGTTCTGAGATGATCTACAGCTTGCCAGACTCCTACAGCTTCTTTCTACATTCATTTATCTTTTTGTCAAGCAGAGTTTTTTTTTTTTTCCTAAGCTTCAATTCCATAGATCTTTTAAAGTCATCAGCACATCTGAATTATTAATGAGGCTTTAGAGGCAAGGTTCCTGATGGGCTGGTTAAAAAAGGTTGTATAGAAATCCAGGACTGTGTACACATCAAAATAATTTCAGCTCCATTTAAAAAACCATTTAGTTCAAGTGTGACATAGATGAACCATTATGCATTTGTGGAAACCAATTTTTTGTGATCTACGATTAAACTAACCTTTCAGAGAGGAGTAAAGTGTGATGGTTATCATGTTTTAAAAGCATTGCCAGGCCGCTGAAACAATTTCAAACTCCGACTTTTTCAAACGGTTTATGTGTAAAGATGATTTTCAGAGGGGTTGAGCCTGGTGTTTGTGCTCTGTTTGCCTGAGCTGCCCTTGGTTTTGGCCATGCTGTTATGCACACTGATTTTGCAAAGGGATTTAGTGCTAGGTTGGACATGCCAGGTTGGAAGAGTGAACTTTGCTGATGGAAATGAGTAGGTCTTTTGGGTGAAAGACCTAAGACAGCTGCAATTTGTTGAAATTTTTACAACTGCTGCAGAGAATAATTGTTCAGAATTTAGTCTTTACAGTTCAATTCAAAGTTGGCATTTTGACCTTTCACAGCAGAGAGAATATCAATTTCCTTCTGCTGTCTGTAAGAAAGAGAGCATTATTTCCCCATTTAAGCTTCTCTCTTTCCTTTTAAATGCCTTGCCATAAAAAGGAATCTAAGCAGAGTAGACCGTGTTTTGATCATGTCACTTCAACACAAGGAATGAGTTGTGTTAGAGCACATTCTGGTGAGGAGTTGAGAAACAGCTGTGTCATTTGGGTGCCTCCTAAGGTATAAATATATGTTGTTGGAGACTTGGTTAGGTAAGATGTTGAGGAAATGGAAATAGATGGATGCTCTGAGTGTTTTACCAAAATGTCTGGTAGCAAAGGTATTTTAGGAAGAGATTCTTCAAGGAACACACATTTTAATGATCACCAGTCATTCGGCTTTCATGGAGAGTGTTTTGAGTAGGACAATTTGATTTATTGAATCTTTTCTTCCATAGAAGAAACAATACCAATGGGTGGCTACAAAGTTGGCCACAAGGAAGAGGACTCAGAAATGGAATTCAAATGAATGCTGATGTGGTCAAGGATAAATTCAAATCCCTCTGTTTATCTCTTCTCCCTTCCTCATCTCACATGCCAGAATGATTTCCAGGGCTTTATTTTAATCCCTAAGATAGAAGGGCACTTGATCTGACTGGAAGGGCTTCCCATTGCCAAGGAAAAATAACTTCACTTGTTAATAAGCTTCTTGAGGATGAGATGCCTGTTGTCATCCCTCTGAGTACAATGTGTGACCCGCCAGGAGTTAGTGGAGTTAGGAAAGAAGAGGCATTTTAATCTGTGGGCTAGTGGGCTAGGAGAACAAGATAAAATCTGGGAAACATCTGCAGAGAGATACTGGTGAAATGACTGCCACTGCCATGGGGAGATGCCCCCTATCAATATCAGCCATGCCATGAGCTGTACACCACGGACTGGCAATGAGGTGCAGGCTTAGGAGACAGTGTGGGGTAGTAGGTTAAAGTCAAGTGCAGGGGTTCCTAACCCCCAGGCCGAGGACCAATAGCGGTTGGTGGCCTGTTAGGAACTGGACCGCCCAGCAGGAGTTTGAGTGACGGGCAAGCAGAGGTCCGCCTCCTGTCAAATCTGTGGTGGCATTAGAGTCTCAGAAGAGCAGGAACCCTATTGTGAATTGCATGTGCAAGGGATCTAGGTTGCATACTTCTTTTGAGAATCTAATGCCTGATGAACACCCTTCACCATCCATGGAAAAATTGTCTTCCACAAAACTGGTGCCTGATGCCAAAAAGGTTGGAGACCATTGGTCAAGCGGACCTGGAGCTCGCACATTCTAGTTGTGTGGCTCTGAGCGAGTTATTACTTAATTTATCTCAGCTTTATTTCTCTTCTGTAAAATAGGGTGGATAATACAAACTTTCTGATATTGTTGTTTAGATAAATGGAGCTAGTGCACTTGAAGCACGTACCACAGGTCCAGATACATGGTAAATGCATGTGAGTTGTTAAAATTATTAATACCAATAATATTAGGAGGCATTATATCATAATGGCTAATTTCATAGACTTTCGTATCTCAGATTCTGCATCTCTCAAATAGAGACACTAACCGCGTCTACATCTGAAGCTGTCATGAGGATTGAATGAGTTAATATATGTAAAGTGCTTAGAAGAGTGTCTGGCCCAAGGTAATCCCTAAAGTGTTAGCTTTTACTATAAGGTTAGGACTAATCTCAGTGTTAGCTTTTACTATAAGGTTAGTACTATCAGTACTAAAGGATGACATAAGGATGAGCCATACATTTTGAGTGTGATTACAAATGATGCCCTTCAGCAGAGACTTTGGGGGTATATAAGTCGGGGTGCTGGCTTGAAGAATGTGGATTGGGACAGCAGAGATAACAGAGGAAGATTTTGTTGGTAGTCTTCATTTGGGTGGTAAAGAAGAGGAAGGGGTAACCTGGTGTTGTGTCTGGGGAATTCAGGGCTGCTCCCCTTCCGTAGTACCCTAGTGTCTCTGAAATATTGGTTTTCACTCGAAAAGTACCCTACCCCACCCGAGCGCCATCTGTGCTTTGCATTGCCATATTCATCACTGAGACCTCAGGGTTTAAAATAAGGGTCAGGACTTCTTCCAGCCACAGGGCTGCAGGTCAGCCAGAGGAGCAGGCTATGGCAGGAAAGGGTCCCAGACCTGGGCTGATTGAGCTTCCTGGGGCCCCACAAGCAGAGAAAGAAACAGACTCCACTGTGCAAATTGAGCTTCTTTGCTGGCTCTGTGGGCTGTCAGTACTGTGGGATTTAGCCTTTTCACATAACTACTCCCCAGAGAAGAGTACAGAAGAGAGGAGACGATAATACAGCAAAGGCATTTGGAATAATTGGCCCTCTTCTCACCGCACCACAAGCTGAGGTTTAGAGAGAAAAGGCTTGAAAAGAAAAGATTCCATTTGGAGAGAGATAACAGTTGAGAACAGTAAGGGCTAACAAGGAACTTCAACCTTCAAGGGTAACGCTGTGTGGTTTCACATCTCACATTTCTGATAGGCAGTCTGGCACTCTTCCTCTGCCCAGCAGACCCCGGTGCCCGCAGTGACCCCACCCACGCATACTGCTTGCTCTCCTCTGTGGGCAAAAGATGGCTATTTCATAGAGATGGAAATTGTTTGTACCAGAACCAGAGCAGTTTCCATTTATGAAAACTGTCTCACATTTTTGCAATTGTCTACCATGACTCTATTTGTCTCTTTTAACTGAACGTCTAATGCTGCCATTCACTGAGAACACAAACTGCCCCCTCCTGGCCCTTCTCTTTGGCCCTTGGTCCAGTCAACACCCTGAGGACAGGCTCCTCACTCTTCCCTTTCAGGTGGCAGGGAATAATCCCTCTCACCTTCAGACACTGAAATGAACGTGCAGTCTCCTCATGGAAATCAGTCAACTAGCTTAGTGACAGGTGCCCACAGCTACTTCTTTATCATAGTATGAGAAAGCAGGGAGGGGTGGAAAGAAGCTGATTGAGAAATTGATTTTTACCCTGTCTTGACATCCATAGGCCCTGAAGTTTCTCTACTCTTTCTCCTTCAAGGAGCCTGTTGCTATAGGAACATAGCCAGTTGATTTAATTGTCTCTATTGGGATGTAGACACCTTTAGGCTTTTCCCATGCTGAAGAAGAGCCAGTCAAAAGATTTTTCTGGTCATCTGGGATCTTGACAATGCTGCCAAGAGGTACAGTCAGCTTCTCCGCTCATTGAACTTACGCCGTTCCCCTTTCTCAGAAGCTGTGTGACCAGCTCAAGAAAGTGCCACCAGCACTGGGAGGCACCTAGAGGCACTCATTGTATTAAAAAAAAAAAAAAAAAGAAAAAAGAAACAGGATAATTCAAAAAAGTTGTTAAAGATAAAAATATGTAAGGTCAATTTATTTAAAATATTTATCGAACATCTGTTGTAAGATTCTGGGTCATCATGTTTAATATTCAGAACAGAATTTGAAATGTCTACCAACTATGGTAGAAATTTAACTGTATTATAAGGGTACCACTTTCTCTTTATCCATTTGAACTGACTTTGGGAAGAACCCTGTGCAGTTGTTATTAGGGTCATTGATGATTCCATGATCATCTAAGTGTTGAGAAGGCTTCCCTGTGCCTTCTGGTCTACTAACTTACTTATCATTTACTCTTTTCAAAGCCCAAAGCAAACTGGACTGAATGGCTTACAAATTGATTATCTTCTAGAATGGTGCAGATAACTGAGTTCCTAGCTGTTGTTCTTTTTAGATGTATATATTTTCTCTTCAAAGAACTCTTTCACTTTCTGTCCTTGTCTATTTTTTTCCTTTGTTGGTGGGGAGAGGATGAGGGAGAGATATGATATGTGAAACTTGTCACCTCCTTCCTAAGTGAGCAGATGTTCTCCTGAAAGAGGAAGAGGGGTTTGGGTGTCAGATGGAAAACAGTGCAGGAGACTCTTTGCTCTATTAAGGAAAATATAATAGTTTCAGCTAATAAAACAGAAGTAATAATGATCCTTTTCCATCATCAAATATATCATCATAATAGGGTCATTTCTCAATTATCTACCAGCAGGGCTTGATGGCATGCCCAAAGTCCAGGGAAAATTCCCAAATTCCATTTCATGTCATAGTCTGTTCCCATTCTATTCCCATCACAATATCATCTCACCTGAGTTGGTAATAGATTGTATATAAAATACACTTTGGATTTACTTCTCTCTATCTGCCTGATCTTTGGCTGGGATTTAACAAATGTCTGTAAGGCAGGTAGCAGGAGAGACTTGGGTAATACAGAGACTGAACCTTCAGTCCCCAGATAACTGGGTGTGGGCTATTGAGTTGATACAATACAGCTTAACAGTTTTAACTTTGGGTCATACTGATCAAACATAAAGGAGAACAATGCTTTTGCCATTAATAAGCCTCCTCGTTTAAATAAAAGGAGGATAGAATATTAATAGAGAAGAAGCTTTGCTAGATGGAGTAGCTGCAAATGTTTTCCAGAAAAGTTTATCAACTAGCATCATCACTTGATTTAGTAGGTCTTGCCAAGATAAACACAGAGATGTGAACAGACTAATGGGGGCACTGGGTTAGGGGGTGGTAACAGGGACGGGGTGTGAAAGAAGCTGGGTTTCTTGATGGGAAAATGCTTTTGGACTTGGAGCAAGGTACCAAGGTGGGCAGGGAGGCCACGTGCAGATTGAAAGGCAAGCCAGGTGGAGAGAAGTTCCCCCAAAATACCCAACCCCAAACCCAAGAACACCAAAACAAACTCTAAGGAATCTAGCAATAGCAGCAGCACAGCCTCATTGCGCTGAGCAATTTAGAAAGTGAAGGAAGGAAGAGAAGAAGGAAAGGGAAAGGAGAGGGAAAGGGGAGGGAGGGAAAAGCAAAACAAAATAAATAAAATCACAAACAGAACAATATAAATAAAAATAAACAAACCAATAACAGAATAAAATTTGTAACTCCTTTTTTTTTTAATTTCACAAAAGTTTTCACAAGGACAACGTTATAGAAGAAAACCCCCAGCAGTGGCTAGGTCATGCAGAACCATTAATTGTCATACCTTGGCCCATTCTATTCATCCTTGTTGCACTTTAGAGAGAGAAGTAAGCTATGTGAGTTTTACAATGCTTTTAAACTGTCATATTTCCTGTCGAGCACTTTAACTGGCACATTCTTATAGTTATAAATGTTCTGAGGGCGTAACTTTATAACCTCGTTTGCAAAGAATGCATGAAGAGCTCTTCATGATCCCAAACTAGGGGATACATATATATATAGTTATATATATATATAGTTATATATATATATATATAGTTATATATATAAAGAGAGATATGCACAATATAAATCAATATATAGGGAGAAAAATAATTTGAAAAAATTCTTCCACTCATAGGGCTTTGTAATTCACATGTATACAATTATTCCCCACCCCAGTACTGGTTTGAGTACTACACTGCCCCTGTCTTTGGTGTGGGAAGGGGGTGGAGGTTCTGATCAAGCCTCACCATTTTGTCAGTAAAAGTGCTTGTCAATTCACACAGCAAGCAAATCTCCAAAACTATCATGCTTGAGGGGACAGGGGATCCAAAATCTAAACCCAAACATTCACCATAAAAACACCTTTTTAGAGATGGTACAGCTGTGACATTTTTCTTTCCTCCCTTCCACCCCATTCTATTTGATGGAATTGTTAAAAATAAGCATTTCAAATATGTATATACCAGCCCAGGGCTGGTCCATCCATACAAGAATTTGGTTATGATGGAGTTGGCCAATTTTTAAGAACTACTGCACTGCCTAAAGCATGATTTGCATACATAAAGCATCTGACACCTGTATTTTTTGGGGAAAAAAGCATATTTTTCTAACTCTTCTCTTGTGTTTACTAGCTGTTTTTAAAAAAGAAAGAAAAGGAAAAAAGAAAAAAAAAATACTACCAAAACGTGTTTGGCTCACTGTCGCACTCTTATCCCCCATCTCATAGGAGCAGCTCTCTATTATCATTATTACCCTGCCTAAGTGAATTGGCTATGTTAAAGAAATTGACGACAAAGAATTTTTTTTTTCCCACCAGCTTTCTGCATTGGGACAGCCAGCACCATGCATCTGCACCAACGGCTTAAGGTAGTAGCTGGCTTTTGTCTCGGATGAGTCAACAGTGGCTTGATCCTCCTACATTCTAATTTATTAAGCATATCGGCTTCTAGAAAAACGTGATCTGCAGCTGGGTTTATCTTCCTCTCACTCTACCATTGCCCCAGCCCTTCCTCCTACCTGGCATTGGGACCCGAACTAATCAAACAAAGGGGAGTAAAAAGGTCCCCTGAGAATGCATGGAAAAATACCTGCTCTTTCCTGAGCATTATTTATTCTGTACATAAGGTAAGTAATTCACCTTTTAAAAGATGTAAAAGTCCCAGGAAGGCAGTTTTTAATGACTTACATCTGATATGTATGATACATATGGCTTTTCATCCCAAATGTCACAAGTGAAAGGAAAAAAAATAGCTATTCATATGGCAACATAAGGAGACAGAATAACAATTTAATACGCAATCAAACCTCTTTTCTCTTAAATTAAATGACTAGAATTTGATACATCCATGAATGGAATACTATTTTTTCCTCCATATTAAGGTTAGAAATAGTCATATGAACTCCCAAAGAAAACTAGCTCTGGGACAAAAGACCTTAGTGAGTAACTAAAAAAATCTGATGTGCTTTTGCAACAAGCAGGTGCTTAATAATCATCTACACAAATGGTGAAAGCTTTTCAAATGCTTTGCGATTCTTCGGCCCAGAGAGTAGAAACAACGAATATGTTTTCATTGCTTTTTGGTTGCTTGTTTCAAATAAATGTGTGCTAACTTATTGTGTGTGTATAAAAAAAGAAAAGAAAAACAACAAAAAAGTCAAAACCCAAAGCACCCTGATAATCCTGATAAATCAGAATAAACTTTTCTTTTACATTAAATAAACTTGCATTGCTTAAGTGACATTGATCACAAGTGCTCCCTTCTAATCTGTGAACTCATTCCTGCAGTGAGCTATTTATGTCTGGAGCATGCCTTGGGGTTATTTTTCCCCTAGAATCATAAATAACTTTTGGTCCGTCTGCTTATTTGCTGTTGTGCTCAAGGGTTTTATGGTGGTGAAATAAAAATGACAACCACATGCACACTATCATACATATGCAAATATGTGTAAAAAAAAGCGGGGGGACTACAGGAGAAAACAGGGAAAGTTACTTTGTTGGAAACACCAACTGGGGAAATGAGTGGCAGATACAGTTTCACACAGTGGCGGTGGATACACATATCAAAGCCGCTCTTCCTGCACGTACTTCTGTTTGTCCCGGGATTCCCTGGACTTGGGCCGGTTCTGTCTGTTTGCCGTGGATGGGATGGAGTGAACAGAGGAGCTCTTCTTGCTGGAGGACTGTGACGAGTGGGAGGAATGGGACAGGCTGGCCCGGGACTGGCCGGCGTTGTGGTCAAACTGCATTAAGCAGAAGATCAGGTCCGTAGGCACGAGCTCAAACTCATAGGGGGGGTTGGTGATGACATACCTAGAAAGGGAAAGCAAAGATGTCACTAAAAGGTAACCGGGTGGAGAATTTCACTCTCCCTGAACCAAAAGAAACTGCCCGGTTGCTCAGGTCTATCAGAGGACCTGAAAGATGCACTTCCAGCTGGTACAAGGCCTTAAAATTTCTCTTCCAAATCAAATGATTTAACTCAACAGGGGAACCCAGCCAAGAGCCCAGGCAGAGATGCCAGATTAGAAGTAGTAATGGGAGAGCCAAATTTCACTTTCTATTGACTACATACACCTTTCCATACAAGGTCAAATTCACTTCCAATTCCAAGTAGTTCAACTGCAGGTGCGTTCATGGAATACGATGCAAGTTTCATTCTAGAATTTTCTGACAATCCCAGACATATATCACAGAGTCTTTGTTTACCAAGACCAACTGTCTCCCTAGACCATCCTCACTCTTTACCTTTTAACAACCTCCTTTAGTGGGAGTTTTACTACATAGAAGAATCGAAAATGCCTCCTTGTCTGCTTGTCAGCACTGCTTTATTGTTTTCAATTAGATCAGGATTTCTCTGTTTAACACCAGATAGGACAAAAATAATCACCATGTTTCATCTATAGCTGTGTATCTCCAAATGCAGTCCTCAGGCCCAACAGATCAGCTTCACCTGGGAACATCTTTAAAATGGGTATTCTTAAGTACCCCCTCCCCAGAATCAAAAGCTCTAAGGGTATGGTCCAGCACTTTGTGGATCAACTCTGCAGATAGATGATTCTCATACTTGCTAAACTCTGAGAACCCACAGGGCTATGACAATTGTTCTCAACTTTGGTTATACACTAATTTCTGGGAGATATATATTTATCATATATCTATATGTAAATATAGATATGTATTTATATAAATATGTGTGTGTGTGTGTATATATATATATCCTTCCAGTTAAATCAGAGTAATCAGAATTTTATTTTTTTGATTTGGAGTCTTACTCCGTTACCCAGACAGTAGTACAGTGGCACACTCATGGCCACCCCAGCGTCGGCCTGCTGGGTTCTGGTGATCCTTCTGCCTCAGCCTTCCAAGTAGCCAGAGCTACAGGTGCATGCCACCACGCCCAGCTAATTTTTTTTATTTATTGTAGAGACAGGGGTCTCACCATACTACCCAAGCTGATCTCAAACCTGTGGACTCAGGCAATCCTCTCACCTCGGCCTTCCAAAGTGCTGGGATCAGAATAGTTTTAAGACGCTCCCCAGGTGATTCTAATATACAAGCAGGGCTGAGAAACATTCATCTCTGTAGCACTGTTTCCTAGGATATATTATGCAAATTGACTGATTTTGGTGATTCTAGGATGTACTTTTAATTTTTTCCTGCTCTGAATTTATTTTAATGCATATTAGAAAAATATAATTAGCATACCTAAACTGTTGCTTTTCTGCTTAAAGTGAGAATATGCAGTTAGAAAAAATAAATATATAAATGTAAAAGTGAGTAAATTTAAAATATATAATGTAAAAATACAGGATTTTAAGATATGGCAAAAGAATGATTTATCTTAAACACTAGCAAGTGAAATATCTCTATTAGTAGGTACCAACAGAGGTTATCTCAGTAGCTGGAGTTTGAGGCTGATGATTCTATTCAGACTTTTGTAATTGGGTGATGGAATTATTCTACAAAACTTGAATTCTTCCCATGATGTCTTTATATCTGCTATCAGTAATTAAAGAAAAATGTTTCCCATAACCTCCAAACTCAATGTTGGACTTAATATGGGCAGAGTAATTTGCAAGTTGAGAGCATGTAGGGGACAGGAGAAGGCATTAAGGTCTCTGGATTTGTCTGGGAGGACAGAGTAGAAACATACTCACCTCTTTGTGCATTGACTGGGGGTGCTGAGATGGGCATCTCTCAGCCGGTAAATTCCAAAACAAAGCATATTATATGTTTTCAGAGCTTTGCAGAACAGATCACCATAACAACCACCATCCTGGGAGACAACAAAAGAACAGAGAGAAATATCCTTTTTATTTTCCTGAAAGTTGAGATCCAGTGGGGAAAAGGATGTTTCCATAAAAGCTTGTTGTGTTATCTCCTGAGTTGGAGGTTTGTGCCAGGGGACTGCGGCTGAAGAAGGCAACATGGTTAACAGCCTGCACCCAGTATGGATGGTTTTAGGTATCAGGTAATACTGGGGTTTCCCTCTAGTGACTTCAACTTTCTACCTGAAGCAACAAGATCTCTACCAAGATTATGCTTCTCCCTCATTTAGTAAGAGTGTCAAGTTTGAGGGTCTCAGATATATGTTCAGCTAAAAGAAACCTGCTCTGCAAAATAGTGATTATGTTTAGCCTCAGCTCAGCTATAACCACTGTGATCGAAACATGTTGTCAAAACTGCCCGGGTGATAATGAAAACCACTGCAAGGAGAAAGACCTCACCAGGTCCTATGGTGACAGACTCTTTCAGGTAAGGACTGTGTGAAAAGCACAATTTACAGACCTCAGAGATGGCAAAGGTGGACATGGATGTGTTTCCCTAGAAGTTGGGGGTCCGCAGGCTGAATAACTGGGATTCACAGTTCTAATCAGTTCACAACCACCTTCCCAGGGTCTGGGCCTGGGATGCAGAAAGTGAAAGTAAAGGCATCCACTTGGAAGTGCTGGCTTCAGCAGCCAGGTGGCTTCAGGGAGGTGTCACCTGTATTATATGAAGGGCACGGGACACTGTAGGATGACTTCACTGGTAATAAAATGACTACCTTTGTCTTTCCTATCACTGAAATTTGCACATAGGCACCATATTAGAGAATACAGATGAGTCCAAATCTCACCATTACTTAAAGTCTTCATCCTGGTCAAGTGTGTCAATAAATGAGTACTGTAGTAGGTAAAAAGAGTCACTAGCCACACAAGTTCAAGTATGATGCAAGTATGCAGCAATGTTTCAGAAAAAAAATGGAGACAGACCCTTTTCCTTGGTTCCTCTTCTTCTATTTGGCCTTTCCGGGCAGCACTATTGTTTGTGCTACAGGGTTATCAGTTCCTGTGACTTGTGGCTCCACCCCTTGTATACATCCATGAGGTTGGGCTAGGAATAAAGGTCAGGACTGCCTACTTCTGTCAAATTGTGCCTAAATCAGGCAAGTACAAGGAATCTGAAGGGAACTCGATCACAGCGAGGACCGAGGAGGGTGACTGGGTCCAGCCACAGACTTACAAGACCTAGGTTTTGAGTTAGAGACATTAGAGGATCCATATGAGATTCTGTTTGTTTGGACAGTGGTTCTGGATATGCTTGACTACCCTGGTGCTTTGAAAATGACCAGTGCCAGTCATACTCGTGCACAAAAACTCAGAATCCTGGGGGCTAGGGTTGAACACCCCCACGTGCTATTAATGTATAGCTGGGTTGAGTAGCCCTGAAACCCTGTGGAAATACTTCCCAATCTTATCTGCATGCAGGTATCACCTGCTGCCTTCCGTCTCATGTAGAAGATGCCTGAGGAGTACACCAAGGAGTGAGTAAGCCCACAGACTCTGAAGCCAGGATGCCTTGGTGCAAATTCCTGATATGTCCAGTCCTCAGTCTCAAAGGGATGCCATGGACAATCGCAGGAATTACTATGCATAAAGTACAGTGTTTGGTACACAGTAAACCATAAATAGTCTTATAGTTATTTATGATAGGAAAGAAAAGACATAACTTAGCTTGTCACTATCAGACAGCAAGTTCTTTGGGCTCAAGCTCAGGTGATTTCTGTGCTATGAACTCACCCCTAAGTCTGCAAAGGGCCCATCAAGCAGAGCTAACTGAGCCACGCGGCAACGGTCCCTATTGGCCAGCGTCTGGGGGGTGCTGTAGCCCCCTCGAAGCGCATTTTCCTCAGCAATCAGAGCCTCCAGCTCCGGCGTGGCTCCTCCGGTCACCAGGGTCCGTATCAGGGTGAGAATATTGTCATTGAAGTATGTCTGAGGAGAGAGAGGAAGAAGAGGGAAAAAGTTCTTTAAGCAAACACCCTAAAGGCACGACAGCCGACGTCCAAATTACAACTTTTCTTGGTATCTCCTGTTTAAAGTTCTGGCCTGTCTCTTCAAATAATTTTATATGGGAAGTGAAAAGACAGCAGCCTCCAATTATTCCATTCTTTTCTCTCCTGCTCGGCTCTGCCACAAGAGCCTGACTTTTAAAAACCAATTCAAGAGATTTTCATTAAAGAGCTCAAGTCTGAATAATTGGTGTTTACCATAGTTAGTGTTAGTAGGGATGCAAATACGGCCTGCACTCCTGAAACCTACATGTCTACTATGGGACTTTGGACATGTGTCATAAATGAAGCCACCCCGGCTGCCATCCCAAGCAGGGTTGCTTCTGAGGTCCTGTCACCCATGTCCCAGGAAGCTGCCTTCCCACAATAATGGCAAAACCTCCTTCTATGTAGGCATAGAATGCCAAGGGAATCATTAATGCCACACACAATTTATCACATGCTTCGATAACTGTCTAACCCAGAAGACTCTATCAATTAAATATGCCTGATAAATATATGGCAAGGTGAATATCTTGGTATGTGTAGTTTGATTTTTGTTTTCTAAAATAACCTCAGTCGTCTGAGGCAAACATAGCTTATTAAAGAAGTCTCCCTCTAAATGTACATTTGTCTCACATCTGAAGCATAACAGGTCTGTCAGGAACAAAACAATGGGAGTTTAAAAAAATTAATAGGATGTCAAATAAAAAAGCTTAAAAAGATATTTGTCAGCCACTCTAATTTGAGAAAACCTCAGTTAAGGGTGTGCATTCCATTTTCCTATGTAAAAAGAAATCATGTGGGCTAAAGTAAATCAAATCAAATTTTGCCTGTGGCTTTTGAGGATGTATGTACCTTTGGAGAGAAGGTAGAAAAGATGCATTTTCATTTCAGCAGCTTGTTAGAAAGTTCACCTGGCAAAGCATAGCAAGGAAACATCAGGTAAGGATGAGTTCTCATCTCTGCTTTGCCATCAGAAGTTCTATGCCTCAGGGGAGGTTCTCTAATCATTCTGGCCTTTGATTTTCTCTTCCGTAAAATGAGCATTTTCATTAATACCAAGTTTATATGCAAAGAATTCCATGAGGACTTCTGAGTTAAGATGATAGTTGCTAGTGTGCCTAGATTCACTTTCCTTGTTGAAATACTCACAGAATCACCCAAAGTGATGTAAAATTCCAACTGCAAAGGAAACTAGGAATGTTATTCATAGCCTGCCAGAAGAACCCAAGGAAAATGTCTACTCAGAGTTCAGATGTGCCATCAGGCAAAGAAACAGAACAAGGATAGCCAAAGTGTCCTTGTGTTGCTGGAGAGGTGAGGGATCCAGCGTTGAGTTGAGGGTTTAATGATGACATTACCTCTCAGAAGCTGTGTGACCTTGGAAAGTCATTTAGCATTTTTGTGCCTCAGTTTCATGATCTGTAAAATGTAATAATTGAGTGGCTATGGAGACTCTAACTTAACACACATGAGGCACTTAGAAAAATGCTTGGTACACAGGAAGTACTGACAAGTACTTTGGGCTTTTAATATCAAAGACATGGGGCTTTTGCTAGTGAGAGGAACAGTCACCCTCATTTCCAACCTACCCTTCGTGTTGTTTTAATCTTTTCTGTTTTTTGTTTTGTTTTCTGTTTTGGTGGGGAAGGAAGGGAGACTCAAATCAAGGCCACTTCATTTCCCTGTTGTATCTGTACTTCTCAGTCTGCTTATATTCTAACACTTCATTTAGACTCAGCTAGGCACAACTAAGGTCACTGGGGACTGCATTCTGGGATATAGTAGCAGCAGCAAGAAGGGCTGCCAGAGAGGCATTCTAGTGAAGGTAGGTTCAGGGCACATACACAGAAACTTCTGAGAGTTTTTGGAGTTAAATTTCCTTCCCTACAGTCAGATAATCTATCACTAGAACCAAAGACCCCTCCTCAGCCCTGCATACCACATCAGATAAGCGAGAGCTGGACACAAGATATTGACAAGGGCCTCTGTGCTACAATTGCATTCTAGATCAAGACCAAAGGGAGAGTTCTAGCAGCATATATATGAGGTGGATGACACAACATTTATGATCCCGTATGCTGACAAACGGATCTCTCCTTGCTCAAATATAAAGAGAGAAAAGAAGAGCCAATATAAATATGTTTGAAAAGATAATTCTAGTGCTCAAGATATAAAGAAAAAACCATCCTTTTGACTGGTTAAATTGTTACTGGAAAAAATAGAAAAATTCAGAGAGCATTTGCTTTGGAATCAAAATAAAATTTTTAAAAATACAGATTATAAAAAGAAATAAAAGATAAAATAGTAAGAAATTGACTTCATACACTTATCCAATTATTTTTTATGTCAGCTAGTGAGATTACAATGGATATAAGAAATTGTTAAAAGAATCCAACACCCTTTCCTGATAAAACGCACACAACAAATTGAACTTTCTCAACCTGATAAAGGGCATATAGGAAAATTCCACAGCAAACATCATACTTAACGATGAAAGACTGGATGCTTTCCCCTTAAGATCAGGAACAAGACAAGGAAATCTGCTCTCACAACTTCTATTCACCACTGTACTGGAAGTTCTAGCCAGGGCTAGAAAGAAATAAAAGGCATTCATATTGGAAAGGATAGAGTAAAACTATCTCTATTCACGTCAAGATGACATGATCTTGTACATAGAAAATCCTAAGGAATCCACTAAAAAATTAATGTGGGTAGTAAATTAGTTTGGCAAAGTTGCAGGATACAAAGTCAATATGCAAACATCAGTTGTATTTCTGTATATTTGCTATAAACAATATGAGCATGAAATTAAGAAAATAATTCCACTTATAACAGCATCAAAAAGAATAAAATACTTAGGAATAAATCTATCCAAGGAGGTACAAGACCAATATACTGAATACTACAAATATTACCAAAAGAAGTTAAAGATCTAAAGAAATAGAAATGTGTTCCATGTTCATGGATTAGAAGACTTAACATTATTATGATGAAATACTACCCTAAACAATGTCCAGATTTAATGTAATCTTTATTAAAACCCCAAAGACTATTTTTCACAGAAATGGAAAAACTTACTCTAAAATTCATATGAAATTACAAGAGACTCCAAATAGCCAAAGCAATCGTATGCAAGAAAAACAAAGTTGGTGAGCTCATACTTCCTTATTTCAAAACACAGCAAAAGCTTACAGTAATCAAGATAGCATAGTACTGGCATAAGGACAGGTATATAGATCAATGGAATAGAATTGAGAATCCAGAAATAAACTCATACAACTACAATCAAGTGATTGTCAGTAAAGGTGCCAAGAGCATTCAATTGGAAAATAATATAATCCCTTAAACAAATCACTTTCTAACAACTGGTTATCCATATGCAGAAGAATAAAGTTGAATCTATATTTCACATTGTATGCAAAAATTAACTCAAAATGTTAATGATTAAACTATAAAGTGCTCAGAAGAAAAACGGGAGTAAATCTTTACAACCTTTGACTTCACAACAGTTTATAATAGTCTTAGTTAACTTTGACATCAAAAGCATATGCTACAAAAGAGAAATAGATGAATTGGACATTTAAAAAATACATTTTTTAAAATTGTGCATTGAAGGACACTATCCTGAAAGTGAAATGACAACCTACAAAATGAAAGTAAAATTTTGCAAATCATATATAGAATAAGGGTCTACTATTCAGTATTAAAAAAACCTTTTCCAATTCAACAACAAGAAGATTACTCAATTTTTAAGATAAGCAAGGATTTAAGCATTTCTTTTAAAAAGATACAAAAGTAGTCAGCAAACTTATGAAGAGAGGCTCAGCAAAACTGATCATCAAGAAAATGCAAATCAAAACCACAGTAAGATATCATTTTATACCTACCAGGATGGCTATAATTAAAAAGACAGATAATAACAAGAATCCATGAGAATGTGGAGGAACTGAAACCCTTGTACAACTGCTGATGGGAATATAAATGGTACAACCACTTGGAAAACAGCCTGGTAGTTCTTCATATGTTTAAATATTGAGTTACCATATGACTCAGCAATTCCACTTTTATGTATACACCCAGGAGACATTAAAATATATGTCTACTCAAAAACTTGTACACGGATGTTTCTAGCAGCATTATTCATAACAGCCAGTAGGCGGAAATAACCAAAATATCCAACAACTAATGAATGCATAAATGAAATGTGTTATATCCATGCAATGAATATTATTTGTCCATAAAAAGGAACGAAATTCTAATACATGCTACAATGTGTACAAACATTGCAAACATTGTACTGAGATTTAATTTATATGGAATGCACAGAAGAGGCAAATATACAGAGTTCAGTAGTAGCTTAGTGGTTGCTTAGGGCTTAGAGAGTGGTGAGTAGAGTTGTGGAGAGGAGAGAATAGCTAAAATGTAGGAGGTTTCTTTTTGATGTGATGAAAATGTTCTAAAATGAACTGTGGTGATGGTTGTGAATATACTAAAAACCATTGAACTGTACACTTTGAGTGAGTTACATGGTATGTTAATTGTATCTCATTAAAGACTTTTTTAAAAAAGAAATAGTTATAAGACAGCTAAATTTATAATGGCCAACAGTTTTATCTTAAAAACTGTTAAGTGGTAGAACTGAAAATTGCACGCACGCACACATGCACCTACACAGAATCCGTGGTGTGAAAGTAAAACCAGTAAGTTCTAAACTATGTAGAAAAAGGTATAGAGATTTCCTATTTTTAAAAAATGAGAATGCTACTTCATACTGAGAAAAAGACAACAGAGGTCCAAGTGATGAATACAAAGTGTTCACAATTAAACCTGTAAACGAAATTTAGGCATGTAAAACAAGCAAGAAAACAAACAAAACAATCTGTCCTGAGCCAGCAGATGAACCTAGAATACAGATCAAAAGGATTCACCAAGTGAATGTGGCCAATTATATTGGAAGCATATAAGAAACAAAATCTAAGATTATAGCATTATATGATATATAACTATTCATAAATGAGCCAAATAATTCTAAAAAATGGCAGAGATTCTCAGACTTGCTAAAAAACCAAAATCAAAATCAAACTCTGATATCTCTGTAAGAGACAAATGGGGACAGAAAGCATGGCAAAGTATATTTCAAAGGAAAATTTTAAAATATTACAGTTAAAATTTAAAGTAATGTAACTTTTATGGATTATTAAAATACTATAACTAAAATATAGAAAGCAAAATTAATTCACAATTACAGAAAAGTAAACCTGAACTGAGAGTAATATGTGAAAGATCCCCACTATCACTGTGATTTTAACTTTCACAGGTCAAATCAATCAAAAGATTTAAAAATTGAGGATACAAGGTTGATTTAGTAGGTTTTTGCTCAATTTTGTAAAAACAATTGCAAAAAAATATGATCAGTGGCCACAAACATTAAATCTGAATATATATAACAAATAAGTGTACAACCTACATTTAAAAAATTAAATACAATGTAGTAGAAGTAAAAGTAAAAACTACAAAATTTCAGTTGTTGTTGTTGTTTTGACATATCCTAAGTAACTACTTGGTCAAGATGGAAATCAAACTTAGAATACAGAGTATGTAAAAATTAAATAGTATTTGAGAATAACAAAAGTCATGACTTAAGGTCAAAGTTATTGAGAAAAATTCAGAACCTTAAATGCTGTTACTATAACATATAAAAGAATTACAATAAATAAGACTAAGTATTTAAAGAACTGTCTTTTGGCCAGGCTTGGTGGCTCAGCCTGTAATCCCAGCAATTTGGGAGGCTGAGGCGAGTGGATTGCCTGAGCCCGTGGGTTCGAGACCCACCTAGGCAACTTGGCGAGACCTCGTCTCTACAATAAATCAAAAATTAGCCAGGCATGGTAGTGCACACCTGTAGTTCCAGCTACTTGGAAGGCTGAGGCAGAAGGATCGCTGGAGCCCAGCAGGTCGAGGCTGTGGGGGCCGGAAGCATGCCACTGCACTCCAGCCTGGGTGACAGAGTGAGACTCCAACTCAAAACAAAACAAAAAAACTGTCTTTTATTATTCTTTTTTTCTAAAAGCAGGATAAAATAATAAAGCATTAATTAATGAAAAAGCAAGAGGATATTTAGTGAACTGATAAATTCAAAAAATAATTCCTTGAAAAAATAAAATAAACCTATGACAAATATAACTGAAAATAAAACCTCACACAATAAAACTAGGAGTTAAGAAGGAGAATATAGTGTCAGGTATGTAAGAGAATTGCCACCATTATTCTGGAAGCTCTCGTTAATACCGTAATCATTGGACATGAATAAGAAGAATAGCTACCATTTCTAAGCAGAAAGAAAAGTAATAATCATTTGCAAAGAAACCAAAAAGATTATTAGGGGAAAAAAAGTGAAATTTCATATTCCTTGACATGTAAACTGGACATTTAATGTCATTTTTTTCTAGCACAGTTTTTAAGTTTGATATATCTAATTATACATTTGAAGTAGACTTTTTAAAACTTGATACAATTATGCTAAATTTCCTCTCGTATGAGTCTTACAAATTGTCCTCCCAAGTATTAACTAAACATTGTAGACAGCATTAAATATTAGAAGGTCAGTCAACCAAATGGATTTATGATACCTATAGTTTAGTTATTATAAGACCTTAATACAGGAGTTGGCAAATCTGGTCCCTGGGTTGAATCTGGTCCTACTACCCATGTTTTTTAAAATAAAGTTTTATTGAGACCCAGACATGCCCATTTGTTTACATATTATCTGTAGTTTCTTTGGTGCTACAACAATAGAGTTGACTAGTTGCAACAGAGACTGTTCTCAAAGGTCTAAAATATTTACCATCTGGCCCCTAAAAAACAAAAGTTTTTTGATCCACTACTTGATATCACATACCATGGAGAAGCAAAATTTAGTCAACAAAATGATTTTGGGGAAAACCAGCTATCTGGAAACAATTTTTCAACAACATGGTAATGCTATAACGATGCACTTATAACACTTACAATGTACAGACATTAACATTATGCTTTCAGAGAATATTTAATGGCATGATAATAATTACATAATATTAAAGTTTTTTAAAAAGTAAGATCCTCAAAATTCATGTTAAAAATGCATACTTGAACTGGATAGGCATATTTATATTTATGTAAAAATGACTATAAGTAGCACACAAAAATTTTACTTAGTAGTTAACTCTTGATAGAACTTTCACTTTTTACTGTAATTTTATTTATTTTATATATTTTCCACTGTAAACATATATTTATTCTAAATTTCTAAAAAAAAGAAAGTTCATGTTATAAAATAGCCAAAGGCAAAAAATGTAGCCAACAAACAACCTCACAAAAACATAGCTGAATGTTTTATCTCAGGATGTTTGATAGTTTTTATTTAAGCATAGAAACTATAGATGAATTCACAAAATAAAATATAGATTTACACATTACATACAAATTAAAAATTGATATAATTCAAAAATATTATAAACACAATGAAAAGGTGTCTTAGAGAAAATGACAATCAGTGCCCACCAGACTGCATGAGATGGCCTTTCTATAGCAGTGATCAGTGTGGATTGGTACAATTGTTTCTTGGAGATAACCTGGCAATATATATCAAGAACTTTTAAAATGTTCATGTTTGTCAAAAACCCAGAAAGTTTTTCTCGAGGTAATAAGTTGCTACTTGTTCAAAGATTTATGTACAATAATGTTTATCATGGGGTTAATTATTGCTATAACAAAACATTTTTTAAAGTTAGATACCCAATGATAGAGTGACAGTTAAATAGATTCTGCCATATCCATAGAACAGAGTCTTACAAAGTCTTACAGAGGCTTTGCAAATCATGACATCGAAGAATGCGACATGATAAAATACTCTGGGTAAAATATTAACTGAAAAGGAAAGAATCAGGATATAAAACTGAATGATTCCATAAATATGGAATTCATTTGGAAGGAAATACAGCAAAATATTAACCAGGCTTATCCTTGGTGTTGGGAATACGGGTCATTTAAATTTTCTTCATTATAAGTTTTCTTTTTATATATTCTTCATATATTTCTTTTATATGTTTCTGTGCTTTCCAAATTTTCCTCAAGAAACATGCATAAATTTTAATGAAAACATAGTTAACGCTTTTTAAAAAATACAGTTCTCCATTGCAATGATATGTCTAGAAGGTCAACCTGGGAGATTATTGTTTTGCCACATCTTTAGGATTTGACCTTAACATGTTTCCACTTCTGTGTTGAAATCAGTTACACTGAAACAGTATAATCTTTTTGATCAATCAGACACTGGCACTTATTGAGCACCTCCTAATCCCTGGGCCTTGGTTTGGCCTGAAATTGTGTGCAATTCAAAGAATACAGCACTTTTTAAATTGCCCATCAACAGGTACAATTTCAAAGTCAGTCAAGGGTTTCATAGGTGCCTGCACAACTCTGGGACTGCTCACATCTCTGAACACAATTCTCTGCCCTTTGAGCTGGCACTGCACCCCAGATGGCTCTCCTCAATTTTTCCCTGCAGGTATCCAGAGCAGAGCTGTGGGTAGCAGAATCTGCAGTGACAGAGAATGACGATGTATTTCTGTCAACAGATACTCTTGCTCCCATTTTGATTTCCCAAGATTCAGATGCAGAGAAATACTTTGAGTATCACACATGGGTATGCTCTGAGCATGTATCAAGATCCCTTTGCGATCTGAGTAAGTTAGTGGAAAGATAATGCCTTCCCTGGGAGTCAACTATATTGGAGATCACATGTTTCCCTGTTGAGTCAACCACATTGGAGAGCACAGGTTTCTGTACTGGATCGGGGGGATGGAGGAGGGCACTCCACAGAGCATTCAACAATCTGCAACCAGGCACCACTCCAGAGCCTTCTGCATAGGAGGTGGCTGTTTTCAACAACATGGGAGCAAACCAAGTGCTAGGAATTCAAATGCCATGATCAAAGACTATTTCTGTGGAGGATGTGCCAGTTACAACAAACCTCTTTACCCAGAGCAGAGCTGTGGGCATTAGAGTCTTCGACGACAGAGAATGATACAACTCACCTGACCCACAAGGCACAAGATTTGTCCTGGGTTTGCAAAAATGCTAGAATTGAAGAAATACAAAATTTTGAAAGGAAGATTGTAATGTATAGGGGTGACTCTTTACCTCCTAAGGTTTTGAACTGCCAGTCTTTTCTAACATTACCGTTATCCATAGTCAAGATACCTGTGCTAGATGCCTTCTGAGGGGCTCTTGCATACAACCTCCAACCCTGGTAGTATTAATTTCCAGGGATGATTTGGGCAGAGGCTGTCCTTGTGTCATGTGGGCATTGAGGTGCATAGGAGAGCTGAGTTAAGATCCTGTCCAATGCCTGGAATCAGAATACCTGTTAGTCTAAGAAATATGGGAATCCCCCTTCCTACTGCCAAGGACAGGGCTCCACACCTGGCCTGAGAAACCTTTCTTCTTCGGAGGGCAACATGGCACTATGACTATGAGTACAGACTTCCAAATCCAGCTTTTAATCCCTGCTTTGCCATTCAACAGTCATGACAATGGGAAAGTTGTCTAACTTTTCTCTGCCTTGTATTCTTCATCCATACAACAGAGATTCAAAAACAAACAAACAAAAAAACCAATAACGTATAGATTAGTGTTACATGAGAGCGCATTTGTCTAAGTTCTGATAAAGAATACTCAATAAATGATAGCTTACAAAATGAACCATCAACTTAATGCCACCAATTTAGAAAATTCCCTCTCCGTGGGCCTCTGTGTTCTCAACCTGGCATCAGAGAGCCGGCCCAGATCACAGGGGTGGCCCCCTTGGCCTCAAAAGTCTGAGGATTCTCAGGTCCTGCAAAGAGACACTGTGGAAACCATGAAATGCTGGGGAAGGGACCAAGGAATTGCAACATGGAAATCTGGCCCTGCAGCGCCATCTAGCCCGCTCTGCCCATGCCCCGCCGCGTGTGCATCTTCCACACGCTGGAGCATCTTCCTCTTTTTATTTTTTTAAAGTATAATTACCAGAGCTTATGTTTCACAGCTAATGCTGTCAAGCCTTTTAAACTAATTGGTCTTTTATAGAAAATTTAACTGAAAATTAACACATCTTTTAATAACATTGCCTTAACTTTAATGGCTCTCTGCCTTTCGTTTATAATTGCTCTAAAGTTGTCATTTTCCATGTCATAGCTGCCATTTTTTATATTTGCTAGTTTTCATGGTGTAGATTTTTATTTTTAGTATTTTTCTTTCATGAGAGATGAGAATGATTGGATTTTTTTCTCGGGCTTGCCTGGCCTGATGTGACAGCAGTGGGATGTTCTGAGTACAGCAGGACATTCCACCACACTTGCCACTTTGACTCCACTGCTAACTCATCTGCCTTGGGCTGGTCCATGGACTGTCTTCTTGTGAGCAGTCGAAATGGGGGCTCTTGAGTGGAGTGTAAGGAATAGGGTTGTGGAGCAATAATTTGTTTATATAACTGAAATCACATGGCATTGGGTTAGCCTGGGCAGCTAGAGAACTCAGTTCTTTACATAACACCAATTCAAGGGTTTGCCCATTAATGAAAGTATGCTCAAGACAATAGATTATGTGGACCCACGTTCCAGATGGGCACATCTTTCAGTCTTACTGGAATAAGCTCATTTCAGGCAAATAGAGGTCAACACTCTGATATTAGAGATGAGAACACAGAAATATTTCTTCTGGATACCATGACTCACTTAGCTCCCAAATCTTATTACTTTATAATGTGTGTGTGTGTGTGTGTGTGTGTGTGTGTGTATGTGTGTGTCTGGGGGGGTGAAGCGAATATGTATACACACATATACATACATGTAATAAGTCTTTATCTTTGCAATTAATTACATGTAGTTTTAAGAAGTATTTGCCTAAGAAAGACTTTCATATGCCTTTGCCCTTAGCTGATAACCCTAAAGTCATAAGGAGTTGTTAATATAATTCCCATTTAACAGTTGGACCAAACAGAGCCCCAGACTGTAGGGGAAAACATGCAAGGGCTGCCAGTGAGCAGGACTAGAAGCTATAAGACCTAATTCATGGCCCAGTGTCCCTTGTCCAAGTCATTGCCTTTGCTGTGAACATACTGATTCACTAAACACACAAATTCCCGCCAAGGGCACTGTGGTGCAGTGAATATAGCAAAGGCATACCTGGCACAATTTGCTTACACTGTAATTTCTCTCTGGCTCCTGGGGGATCTTGCCACGGGGGTTTCTCCAGTAGATGTTCTTTGTCGGCCTCTACTGCTTCTCAGATGTCTTGTGCACTAGCAAAGGAGCTGCTGCTTTTCTCAACTCTTTGTCTTAACACTGCTACGCTATGATTTTTCTTTGTTTTTCCAGATAAAGCAGACCTAAAAACCTGAAACTTTATGAAATCTTATTTTCTAAAGAAATAGCAATACAACCAACTTGTGCACATTGGTACTCATTAGCTTTTATTGGAAACTGCCCTTTTTTCTCCCCAGAAAGGGGCGGCTTCTCACTGCTCCTTCAATCATGATGGTTTAGTGTGGTCAATATCTGTTTAGGGAAGGTCAAAGGCTCAAGGAAAATAAACATTATGTGCATAACCTTCTAACTCAGTAGATGAGCGAATGGCCAGAAGGTCAAGGATACTGTCTGACCACAGACACAGTAATGCAGGCACATACAATTAGAAACAGGAGGCAGGAGGTTGGTAAGGCTAGGTCAGTACAATGGACCATGTAGGGAAGGAACATGAATGAAGCAGATCTTATAGGATCTAATAGGGAGTAGCATGGACTGTGGCTAAAGGAAGCTGCTGCAAAGCCCTATCCAATTGTTGCTTATGGGAATCTGGGAGTCTGCCTTCTGACTCTAATCAAAAGAAGCTGGAAACCCAATTTTACATAAAATCTTACAATTTTAAAATATTGGCAACAAACTCAACTTAAAAATAAAAACTTCAAGAGACACAGAATTTGCCTGAGGAATGATGTAGTCTGCAACATGCCATTTTGAGACTTCTACCCTAGATCGTTTGTTAGAAACATGATATAGAACTGGGTAGCCATGCCAATATCTTGTGCTGTTTCTTTTTCTTTCTACTCCTAAAATCAGTGCACCAGGATGAAGTGTTAGACATAAAAATAATCAAGGGTTATACTTCAGGAATCACCTCAGTGTGGGTTTGCCCTTCTAGTCAGCACACATGGGAAACTTGGTACTATGAGGATTCTGTGGTATCCAGAAGCTGCATCCTCTGACCAAGACTAAAGTGTCTCACCCCCAGACTTAGAACTTGACCAGATGTGGTCTTTTGTACTCAGAATACTCACAGGGAAGCCAACAGTCTTGCCTCGGAGTGCTTCATGTACATCTCTCTCTCTCTCCTATCACATTTCTTTCTTTCTTTTTTTTGAGTTGGAGTCTCACTCTGTCACCCAGACTGGAGTGCAGTGGCATGCTCCTGGCCACCGCAGCCTCGACCTGCTGGGCTCCAGCGATCCTTCCACCTCAGCCTTCCAAGTAGCTGGAACTATAGGCGTGCACTACCACGCCTGGCTCATTTTTGATGTATTGTAGAGATGAGGTCTCGCCAAGTTGCCCAGGTGGGTCTCGAACCCGCGGGTTCAGGCAATCCACTCACCTCAGCCTCCCAAAGCATGGGATTACAGGCTGAGCCACCGAGCCTGGCTAAAACATTGTTCTTTTAACAAATGAAAGAGTAAGCAGCAGGCGTTGAGTTATGAAGGGCAATATTCAGAGAATGTTTAGACACATGATTAAATGGCAATTTGGGGAAGAGTGCTAGAAAAAGGAGCTCATTGGCATCTGAAGAGCTTTGAGTGTGAATGTTGTGATGTTGCTTGTAAGTGACTGACTGCGATGGGAGCTTACCTCTGGCTCCAACTGTTTGGAGGAATCTCACTTTTTCAATTTATATTCCTGTCAACCCTTTTTGTTTGTTCTAGTCACTGCCTTGGTACTTGACTAATCTACTTTTTCATAAGTTAGGGTTGAGTGGAATGTGAATAAATCACAGATAACATTTTATCAAAAGGCTTAGATCCAATTGGGTCTGCTGAACTAGACCCAGTTCAAGACCTCACTGTGGAGTTTGTTCATCCTAGACAATGCAAACAAGATCAGGAATAATTTGATAGGCATTTTGATGAATAATTTACAAAGTCACTACCAGTGGGTTAGTTAAATATGTCTTGTTTCAACACTTAACCCAGGCTTATTCACCGTATTGTCCAAAAGATAGGATCATGTAACTGAAGGGTCTTTCACAGTTGTGGGCCCTCAACAAATGATTTTGCTGTTGTTAAATACAACGATGGTTACCAGATTTCTGACACCTTTTTTCCCAGGCTAGAACGCAGAGGAAATGCTGTTCTCAGACTATTATATCCAAACATGGCATGCCCTAGCTATCCTCTCCCAAACATTTTTGTTTGCATCTCAAAGGAGATTGGAGGTGTGTTTTTTTAATTTCAAATCAGTTCACTTTTATTTCTCATCTAAATTTCCAAGAACTGACTCCCTAGTGATGCTATAGGCAGCTGTGCAACTCAAACCCAGAGGTACCCACCCCCACCCCACCCCATGGCCACCATGTGCCTCTTTGGCTGTTAGAGAAGTTCTCTGGTGCCTAAACCAATTGTATTTCTTGGAACCAGGGCTGGCTTCGAGAGTACCTAACTTGGTTTAATACCCTGCTGTCACCATTTTGAAGTTCTTAATAATTCATAAAGTGTGAGCTTATAAATTATGTACCTAGTCCTGCTAGAAAGCATAATGAACATCTGATATGTAGAAACATAAACAATTTTATAAATTTGGATTTTTAAAAACTTTAACAGAGTATTTTGTAGTTCTGAAAAAAATTATACTGTAGACTCTTTCATCACCTGTTAGCAAGAAAAATCTTCTGAATCCCTCTAATGAAGATCAGAATTACAATGAAATTTCTAAGCCAGGTATGGTAGCTCATACCTATAGTCCCAGCACTTTGGAAGGCCAAGGAGGGAGCATTGCTTGCGCCCAGGGGTTTGAGATCAGCCTAGGCAACATAGCAAGACCTCATCTCTAAAAAAAGATTTTAAAAATTAGCCAAGTGTGGTGGCATACTCCTATAGTCCCAGCTACTCAAGAGGCTGAGACGGAAGGATCACCTGAGCCCAGGAGGTCAAGGCCATGGTGAGCCACTGTATGCCAGCCACTGTATGCCAGCCCGAGTGACAGAGTGAGACCCCCAAATCAAAAAATTTTAAAGAAAATTCTAAAGAGAGAAATTTGAAATTGGATTTACAGAATATGAAGCCTATGTCAGAGAACATGGTGCTGTCATGAGCATATCCCATAGCTTTAATCATTACTTCTAGCCTGCTCAAGGAGTTTGCCTAAAGTAAGCCCAACACCACTAGCAGGTAGAAATGTTAGCCTCTGTATCACAGGCCATCAGAAAGGTCATGAGCCCTGGGAAACTAAGCATACCCTTCTCTAGGGACCATTTTATCTCTTTGTTGGCTTGGAAAGCCATGGCATGGCATGAAGCCCAGTCAACCTTAATTCAGATGAATGTTGTTTCACAATTATTTTTAAATCCATAATTCTGATTTTTAACTAAGATATGCTTGCAGTTGGACTGCATTCAGGAATATAGAATAACCTAAATTAGTCTTCAAAAACTTTGTTTTTTCTTTCCTCAAATAGAGGTCCTTCTGGGATTCGCTTTAATGAATAGATGAGAATAATGTATAATTAGCATATCAGTTGCTTAACACATTCAGGAGAATAACCTTCTTAAGCACTTTATTTAATGCATTTGTATAAAAACTCTCGGAGTTCTGTTTATTGTTTTAATATGTTCAACAAAACTCTTTTTCATGGATTCTCCAAAGGTCAGTTTTTATCCAGCCTATGTCTGCATTTTCAAAAATTGTGACTGTGAGAACTCCAAAATAAAGAGGTTTTCCTATATAATAAATACTGATGCTCAGTGGGAATACTTCACAATATCCAGGTTATGACTCATTCTAAATGTCTGCTCTTGCCTTCTACAGCGAAAGATAGCTCAATTAAGCTGGGACCTATTTTTTAATTGTTATTTGGTTTTTGGTCTCAAAGGTGAGAAAACAAATGCCTTGGATGCTTGATGTACATCAAGTCATAAAAGAAACCAAAGCTATGTTTGATCCCTTGGCCAGCCTACCCTCTTCATTCTCCTACCCCTCCATCCCTCCCAGCTGCAGAGAGCTGGCCAGGTCTTGCCCCCATGCCTGGTCCTCTCCCAAGCACTTTGATCTGAATGACAGGCAGCAACCTGGGAGTCACTGTTGACCTATTTTTCTCTCCACCCTCTGTTCATGTTCAATCGTTCCCCGAGTCCTAGTAAGTTTACCAACCAACAATGCCACTGACATCCATCCATTTGCTTCCATTTCTACCAGCTCTATCCTGGCCCAAGCCAAGAAAGCTTCTTAATCAGACTTATTGCTGACACCTTGTTCCTCTGAACCATCCTTCACACACCTGCCAAGGCAATCCCCTTAAAAGCTAAGCTTGATTACATCACTTTCCAACTAAACCTCTTCAGTGCCTCCTCATTACTCTTAAGAAAAAGACTAAAACTGTGAAAACAGATTTCAAGGTCCTACAAGTCTCACCTCCCCCGCACCTGTCTCACTGTGGTTCAACCTTACAGTCTTTCTTTGCCTTCCTTGAAAGCATCAGGTACCCCATCATCAGGCCTTGGCACTGACTCACTTTCTTTTTCAGGGAATGCTCTTCCCCACAAAAAAACTCCCCTCTTTAATATCTTACATAAAATATAGTATTTCCTTGGGGAATCATTCATGGATCCCCAAGATCAGGTCAAACGCTCATCTATATTTCCTCATAGCCTTCTTTGCACTTCAAGAAATGTATAATCATATGTTTACTTGTGTGAGAGTTTCATTAATGTCGGTATCTCTCCCTGGAGTGTGAGCTCATGAAGTTTTGCCCTCCACGGAGGCTCCAGTCCACCCAGGGCCTTTAAGGTTGGAGATACTCCCTTGGCACATCCTCCACCACCGAGTGGGGAGGAGGTAGTGGGACAACTTACCGCGCTCATAAGCGAGTCCAGGACACTGACGGCAAATGCTGTCCCACAGGCAAAAGGCTGCGTGAGGTACAGTTCTGTGTCAGGGTCATCATCATCGTCTTGGTCCAAAAACTGAACATTAGTGTCATTCACTAGAAAAGGCGTAAAATAAGAATTAGCTCCGAAGACCACATGCAGGCAGCAAAGCCAGAGAGACCAGGCTACTAGTTTAGAAACACTGAAGTCACTGAAAAGGAAACTAAAGCATGGAAAAAGCCATAGATGGATCTTTGGGGTAGGGGTAGTGGGACTCAATGGACTGTTCCTGTTCACTATGTAAGTTTCTGAGACCTGGAGAGCAATGAGTTTGAGCAGGCTTGCTCCATGGCAGGCCGCTGGAGGACCAGCAGACAGTGCTGGTCAGTAGTCCTTTGGTATAGTTTTAGAATCCTGACCGAAAAACACTTTGCAGTGTTTTTTGGTATCCAAGTCCTTTGAGGGATGGACATATTTCAATGATGAGCAGCCATGCTGGGATGGTAAGTTTAGCCACAAAAAAAAAGAAAGCCACTTGTTGAGAGTAAAGAGCAATGAACTGGGAGCACAGCAAAGCAAATAGCAAGGAATTCACCCTCAGGCATGACCCACAACCTGTCCTGGGAATTAGCCTGGGTAGTCACTGGGTTCCCGGGCCCTGAATCCAGGTCTACACCGAACAGGCTCTGCTTAATACACAGGAAACCCCAGGTGGGATGGATCTCTGGCTGTCTCCCACTGCTTGCTGACAAGGACTTGCTCTGAATTTTGAGTTGCACAGGGACGCCCACATGCTCCCTTTCCCCTTCTAAATAGCTCAATCTTTTATGTGCTTCCACTCAAGCAGATGCAGCAATGGATGCTGTATTTCATTTCCATCTGAGGATTCCTCAAGGACTCCTCCCGCACGCACGTGCAGACTGATTAGTTGTGTCACTCAGATGTCTTTAACTTATTAAAAATTAAATGACAAATTAATTTTCATTCCCATCTTGGCTTCAGAAATTATCAGTTTTACCGAGCAAGTAATAGGGGGAAAGAGGTGGTGGGGAAGAGAAGGGCACTCGTGAGTTCTAGAATAATTATTGTGCTTTTAGGAAGAAAACAGATGAAGAGAGGATGAGTTTTCCTCTCTTTGATTCCTTTCTAAGTGTATAAGTAGCTAATTCTCTTTCCTAGAGTTGTCATTTTAATTTTTTCAGTAACTTTCTTAATAACTCTTCTCTTTCTTAAACTATTGTTTGTTTATTGTATGAGGCAGAATAAATGATACTCGCAGAAAAAAGTAGGCATGGAATCTGTATTTTTAAATGTCACCCTCTTGTTTTCCTAGAGGAAGATTCTAGTGGGGGAAATCTTTGCTCTGTTCTTTCAAAGTTGATCACATCTGGGTCCCTGTTGTCTCAACATCACTTGAATTGCAGGCTAGTGATGAAAGTCCAAAATCCAGGCTCTGACAATTGGGCTTTGAATCCAGTCTCTGCCACCAACATGGGTTAAGCATTTCATCATTCTATATCTTAGTTTCTTTCTCTGTAAAATGGGGGAATCATAGCAGCTCTTTCATGAGGTTGTCAGAAGGCTCATATGAATGAGACTATACCTGGTGATCTTGGCCTAGAACCTGGATCATGCCATGACTTGATAGATGTCAGCTGCTATCATGATCTTCCTTCTGACATTAAATGTCTTTCAACCTATTACATTATGAAAATGCCCAGCTTCCACCTGTCTCTCTCTGAAACACATATGGCTTTGCTCAGGGGTCTTTGAAGTGGTAGCTTTTCCTTACCTCCCTTCATTTGTCCAAAGGGATGTCTAGTCTTTCTGCTTTGTGAATTAGAACATATAAACTGGAAACCACATATGGAAGAATGTGTTTTTAGCTATCTGTATGTGTATTAACACTTCAAAAAGAATGGTGTCTGTTACCTCTTTTCAAAAGCATGGGGCAGGGTTGGTACCAGACATGGAGGCAAAGTATCTCTAAGCAGGGAGAGAAGACTCCAGATTGTCAGTGAACTAGAGATTTGGGGTCATGAGAAAAGCATTCCAAGACATTAGGCAGGGTTCAGTGAAAATCCTGAATATTGTTCTTGGATACCCAGTCTCAGAAGGAGAACAACAGCACCCTGTTTCACAGAGGTAATTATGGGCACACTAACAGATACCCACATAATCTCCTCAAAGTGTATATGGTCAACTACAACTGGGAAACAGAAATGTTAAACAGCTTCAAATAGTTCTTTCTTGTGAGACTTTCAGGAGTCTGCATTGTACTAACATCAATTGGGAGTCTCCAAGATGAAGACTAGAATATACTACACAGCTTTAAAAACTTGAGTTTTGGTACCCTCTGTGTCTTTTAAAAGGCATTTGACCGTCAGGCTTAGTGTAATACAGAACATATCTCAGAACATGTAGATAAATAGTAAATATTTGTAGGTGATGTTGGAGATGAGGTGGTCAGAAGATGGCAGTTATGGCTACCAGAGGCAGAAGGTTAAGGGTGAAGGTGAAGGTTGCAGGGTTTTGTGAGCACCTGCAAGTCTCTGTGTACACAAAGAAGAATCTGGTGAGAGACAAAGGCTTCAGGAGAGTCAACTATGACTAATTATTGCCTTAGGTTCGGGGCATCAAGCTTTTTCTCTTCTCATCCACCAATCACAAGTCAAGATAGCCTGGTTAGTCAGCAGCACATGAATTCCAAATAGAAAAATAAGTTCCTAGCAGTGATGATTCTGAAATGCTGCTGTAGGTTTCTGGATGGAGATGTCTGGATGAATTTTCCAATCAGAGGCATGGACCACATAAGATCCCTGGGTGTCTTGCGGCCCTGCAGTTCTGAGAAGAGCAATCCAGAAAGCTTGGCTTTTAGTGAACTATACTGAACACAAAAAACACCCTTTTCTGTTGTTGGAAACCATAGGAGAAAATAGTATGATATGCCTTGATGAGAGTGAATTTGTCCTGATAAATAGTTATATCTACAATAATGTAGTGCTGAATAGTGGACAATTTATTCCTTAGTTTCTAGACACCTCGCAGGCAAGATTATTGTGTTAAAAGTCTGTGCTCTTATCTTGAAGTATATTTTGGGGCCAAGAAAATGGAGCATTCATTTCATTTGTGAGTCATTTGAAGGCAGGTACTCCCACCTCTCAACCCACTCCTCTGCCGAGCAGCACTTTCGCTGTCTCTATTTAGAAGATCAATCCCCAGTTCTGAGACGGGCTGCTTATGGGTGCCCTTCATGGAGTTATTAACCAAGTCATGGGGAATTGGGGAAGGGCCTGACAAATACAATCATGACCAGAGGTCTTTATCTTCCAGATGAGTCCACTGTGAATCTTTCATAGAGCCAGGGGGTGGGGGTCAGAGTGCAAGGCTGCACCTCAGTGGCTGCTAACCTCATCCTTTGCACCTTTCTTGAAATCTGGCTTTAGTAAGAAAGGGTCCCCTAGGAACCAGCTGCTTTTATAGCTTCAGGACCAGAGATTGTGAGAAAGAGCCTAGTAGGAAAAAAAAAGGCAAATAAAGTCAGAATAAAGGAAAATAAACAGCTGGAAGGAAGGCACTGTCTTAGGTTTCTTATCTTAAAATTTTGATATTTTTCCTTTGACTTCCTCCGAGAACTGTGAAGATGTGTCAGTCAAACTGACAGTGTGTTGGAAGAGGAATATACAGGAGAAGGCAGGAGAGCGGGTGACAAAAAAAAAAGGTGGGAAAAAAAGGGCTCAGGCCAAAGAAAATGAATTAGAGCAAAGATGCTTTGGAAACAACTGCCAGGTCAGATGGGTGTGATCAAAGGTTTACTGATGCTGTGTGGGGAAAAAATCATTAAGAAAGGCCAGAACAAGACAGTCGATTCTAACCAGAGCCACAAATAAAACACATTCAAAGCAGTGCCATGGGGTAGCCTTTCTGTTACAGCCAGTGAAATAAAAAACAAGCTGATGATAGTTGGAAACACCAACAACAGAACAAAAGGAGATACTGATGTGAAGGAAAACAGTGCTTCTTACCCAGTTCAGTTATCATTAGAATGTGCGTCCCACTGTTTTTTTCCTGATTGACTGATACCAAAGGCAACTTGCCCGGTTTAGCTAATTGGATACGGCATTTAAGGGTTGGGGAAAGGGAGTGGAGGAAAGTACAGAAAAAGAAAAGAGTGAGGGAATAACAGAGGAAACATTCTCAAGTAAAGGGACCCGGAACCATGGATAGTTTGCATTTGTCTTAGGGGAAAGAGGCCAGTCTGCAGTTTTGCAAATTCACAAATGGTAGTAGGTAGTGCCATGACCAGGTTAGAAGTTGGATTTGATTGGTTGATAATCATGGCCCTCAAAACTCCATCATTTTTTGGGCCAGGATGGCATTTGCTGAAAAAGGTCTTTGGCTGAGAAGTTCAACTAAAATAGGTAAAATGTAAGGTTATTGCAAAATAGCCCAATGTGTCTACCTCATTCTCAAGATGGGTTTGGCTTAGACCTGAAGCTTTGTATATCAATGGAGAGGTTGAATAGTAGGAGCTCTCCAGACAGAAGCCTCAAAAAGTTGTTTCTAGTGAAAATTACCAGAAAGAATACATGGACTAAGCCTTTCCTCCTTACCTCCCACTTCCCGAATGTATGCCCCAATTACAAATCCATCATCTCATGCTCCTTTGAAGCCATGACCAGAATGAAGGAAACTGTCTATGCATCTCAGAGGAAAGATAGATCAGTTTTCCTTCGAGTAATCTGTCATATTTCTACCCACATCTCTCTCTACCCCCGCCCCCCACCAGAACCAAATAAAACCCACTAGAGTCTACGAGGCTGAAAGGGCTGAGAAACAGACCAAACTCCTCATACTGTCTGTTCTGGATGAGAGGACAACAATTCTCCCCAACACTGACATTGACCCGTACCTAGTTCAGTGATGATGGGGATGTTGACCCCAGTTGTGATGGACGGCTGGCGTAACATCCCATGCACTGGGCTGTTATCTGGAGAGGATCTATCCATTCCTGGAGGTGTGAACCCTAGTGAGAAGGAAAGAGAGGAGGGAGAAAAATCAGAGAAGTGGAAAATTTGGAAATGATGAGAGTACAGTGTATACACACAACCCCAAAAATACAGCTTATGCATTATTTACAGGTCAACAATTAACACGTCTAGGATAAAATCTGATGAGTTATTTTTAAGAAAAAAATAGGCCATTTTAAATAATTCTAACTCACTTTGATAGTTCCCTAAAAGTCTAGACTCCACACTAATTATTTATCCTGCCCATAGATTTTGGTTCCCTTTCTCCTTCCAGACACTCAGGAGGATTAACCCACATGCCCCCTTGAAGTTAGCTATGGCCATGTGACATATGAAATGTTCAGGCCCATGAGAAGTGAACAGAGCAGTGTTTATCACTTGTGGTACAAGTATCCGACTTGTTGCCTCTCTCTTCCCAGGCCATGGCAATTGTGGGGACATAGGTTACTATGGAGATAAAGGCTGAACAGAAGCTCTGGACAGTTGCCCAGATTCACAAAGTATTCTGAGTGAAAAATGAAGTTGTGAGCCCCTGAGATTTGTTTGATTACTTGTTGTTGTTGTTACCACAACATGACCTAACCTACCCTGACTGTTATCTTAAACCAGTTGGTTGTTTAGTGATCTAGGTCTGGGTTTTGACACAGTGCTGATCTATGGGATGTGGGAAGTAATCTGCTTGAGGGCTTTCAAAAAGTAACAAAATGTGGAACTTTTTTGCCTGTAGTGCCAAGAACCGTGGCAGCCATCTTGCAACTAGGATGGACACCGACTGCGAACAAAACCAACTTAATGATATTGACTGAATTGAATTATAGAACTGTCCTGAAGTTATATATATGCACCAGAGGAGCTTAAAATGTATACACATTTTAAGTAACTATGTATTACTTTTCAAAGTTGAATTGAATTATGGATAGCAATGTGTAGTATGATGTTCGCTCAAAAGATGGTGTTAATCAAATGAACGCTAGTGTCACCATGCGACAGGCAGGACAGTCAAAGAAAATGGTGGGAGCACAATTGTCATTCAAGGAGCACAAGAACATTTTGAAGTAGTATTTGACTTAACATACCTTGCCTTCTACCTGTGGGGGACCTTCAAGGATGTGGTGTACCATAGAAAATTGGCAGCCGGGCTCGGTGGCTCAGCCTGTAATCCCGCGCCTTTGGGAGGCTGAGGTGAGTGGATTGCCTGAGCCCGCGGGTTCGAGACCCACCTGGGCAACTTGGCGAGACCTCATCTCTACAATAAATAAAAAAAAATCAGCCAGGCATGGTAGTGCGCACCTGTAATTCCGGCTACTCGGAAGGCTGAGGCGGAAGGATCGCCGGAGCCCAGCAGGTCGAGGCTGCGGTGGCCGGGAGCGGCCACTGCACTCAAGTCTGGGCGACAGAGTGAGACTCCAACTCAAAAAAAAAAAAAAAAAAAAGAAAATTGGCTACACTGGAGGTACTTTGGAAAGAAATTGAAATGGCATGAGCAGCCATACAAGTGGACACTTTGGTCAACTTTGCTCAAGCATTAGTTCACCATAATCAGAAGTGTCTAGATGCTGATGGTAACCACTTTGAGCACCTCTTGTAGTTGCAGAAATCAAGCATGACTTGTATTCATCTTTTGTTATCAGTATATATTGAGTGTTAAAATTTTAATACAATTTTTCCTTTTTTAAAATGTGGAACTTTTTTGGCAAAAAATACACACAGTTTAAGAAAAAAGTTAAAATATTTTTTAAAATATACATGTTTTAAGAAAGAAAAAACTGTATTAAAATTGTAATACTCAATATACACTGTTAACAAAAGATTAACACCATCTTTTGAGTGAATGTCATACTACACATTGCTACCATAATTCGACTTCAAAAAGGTACTACATAGATAACATCTCTTAAAATATGCATACATTTTTGGCACCCCTGGTATACATGTACACATACAATATGTAATAATATATTTATACAAATATATACACAAAATATAATGATAGACATATTTTTTCTTTCTGTTTAAGCCAAATTGAAAAGGTGTTTACTTGTAGCTAAAATCCTTCTGACTGTTATACACGCTACCTACTTATGGTCAATCCCTTGAACTCCCCAGGGTTCCCAGCACTGACCTCATAAAATGCATGTGGGTACAATAAAACTAAAAAGTAGTCTTCTTTGTCCACAGTGTTGCAGTTTGGGCTTCTTTGGATGTCAGGTCCAAGTCTCAAGTACATATCTGGATGGACTTGGACCAACCGTAACTTTAAGGTTAGTGAGAGTAAGAAAACATCCCAGCTAGCAGAATGACTACCCCTTTAAGAATGTTCGTAGAGACACATAAACATGAGGAACTTATTTACCTCATACATTCATTTGTGAAAGTTAATTTTTCCAAGTGAGGCATGTGGCAAGCAGTACCATCAGCTTCATGCAGATGGCAAGGACCAACTTGCTCATACCTTATTTTGGGATAGGCAGCCATTTACATTCACATAGGTTTCTCTTTTTGCCCCCAATTGATTGCTACATGAACTTATCAATGAATTAGAAACTTATAGGGACAAAGTCACTAGCTAAGTTTCCAAGGACAAAACTCCAAATAGATTACCACATGACCAGATTCCTGAATCACTCCCCAGCAATGTGACAAGATTGGGTTGAATCTGGTATTTTGGCTAGGTGTAAATCAGGAATAAAATGACAGATGTTCAATAATTGCTTATTGTTTTGGAGTTGCATAATGCATGAAATGTCAGAAAAAATATAAAAGAGTTTTCTTTTTTGCTCTCCTGTCTTATCATTGAGTGCCATCTATTCAGAAAGAAAAAAAGTTTTAATACTCATTCCCTGGTTGCACTTAGTTTTACTATCTCTATTAATATTTTGTGGACAGGTTAAGTCATTTTGAGTGACATTGCAGAGTTCATCTTCCTAAACTTTGGAATATGTGTTTTTCAGTCAACCACATAACCAAAAACATGCATTTTAAATGCTAGTTGTTTTCCTCCCCTAGAATAGTGAAGAGAAAAACTAAACTGTTTTCATCAGAAGTTTCATTCAAAAGCATGAAAAACTGCAAGTGACAGCTGTGCAGATTCGGTGGATGTGACGTTTTTGAATTTCTTCAACTTGACAAGTAAACACCTTAAATCGGTAATGCTATATGCATAATACATGGCCTGTATTTTGACATCCATCATCAAATGCTGACTTGAGAAAATACGGGTTTGTACGTCAAGGAATAGCACCCATAAAGCAGGGAGAAATGCAGGTCACACGGTATTAGGAAAACTGTATTTCATTACAGAACCTGCAACAAGCCAAAGCGTCCTTTTATTTTATCTTATTTAAAGATTCCATTTTCAGCTGTGAAGAGACTCAATTCCTTTGCATGAAACCTTCATTTAAAAATGACACGCTTGCTTCATAGGCCTCTTTCATTTTGCTTTCATATTCCATTTTCCCCTTCAGTCGCTAAGCCTGGTTCCATTAGCATCTGCAACTGACAAACTATGGTGGGTGTCCAAAGACATCTCTCCACTGAAGGCCTGTCTCTCCCCTATGCATGACCCAAGAAAAGGGTGCTTTTGTTGGCAAGAAAACGTCAGCAATGATCATGCCTCTTTTCATTTCCCTACTTTGCTAGTAGCACATTTTTAAAAGCAAAGGCAACAAAAACAAAAATTAGATTTCCTCTTTTTCCCTTGTGTAGGGTTGTGTTAAAGAGGAACAGAATTTGTCGGCATTGTTTCTTTGTTAGGGGTCCTAATATGGGAAACTTGTGGTCTGAAATTGCAGGGCTAACCCAGACTCCTTAAGTGGCCTTGGAGAAAAGAGGGATTCAGGCACCTTCCATCCAAAGGGAGGAGACAGTCCAGCTTTGGTGCCATATGATGGTGTCCACCCCATTCATCACAGCCACAGTTGATAAGGAAACATGTCTAAATTGTGTCCAGGTTGTTCCTGGTCTTGCTCCTCACCCCATTATTGTTTGCAGCAGTGGCTACATCTTTGGTTGCACTTTATGTCTCTACATAAAACAACACTCTGGTTCTGCATGTGAGAAGCACTGGCACGTGGAATGTACTCCAGAGATCTACAGCTAGGGAACAGTAAAACTGGGAGATGCTCCCTTCATTAGTTAAACTAACACTCAGAAAATTAATTTTAGAACAACCACTTATTTTGCCAGAAGAGATGACTAAGAATATCAGCATTAGAGAGATGGAATGAGAAGTCCTCAATAAGAAAAAGGCTCAAGTCATCCACAGCCCAAACTCTCATCAAGATAGGCTGATTATTTAGATGTGTCCCCATTTCCCTCTATTCATCATGGCCATGGAAGGCAAGTTTTGTGCTAAAAATGACTTTCAAAGTGCACCTCATCTCCTTAAACTGACAGTCCCTCCACACTCCAGTCTTCAGGGGCAAATGTGGTAGGCTTCCATTATCTGTTTTGTTCATGTGGCATGAGGCATAAATACCTCTATCAACATTAGCTCATGCCAATTATTCTCATTCCATATGCTATATGCTATAAGAACTTCAGCCCAGAGACTGTTTTCCACTTCTTTGAACTTCTCAGATTATCTACAAAATGTTCAGCACATAGAAAAGATAAAGAATGGAATAGTTAAGAGCACAGACTTTGAAGTCAGATATATTGGGTTCAAATTCTGCCTCAAACACTTATGAGCTTTGTAACTGTAAGCACTGCATAGACTCTCTTCAAATCTCTCTTTCTTCATGTATAAACCAGAAGTATCTCCTACACAGAACAATTGTAAGGACAAAATAGAACATAGTCAAAACATTGAGTACATTGCCTGGTATGAAGCAAGTACTCAAAAATGCTGGCTACCAATATTAATATCTTATTAGTACAAGAAGTATTTGCGGATCACTATCCCTTCCCTATGGATTGAAGAAGCATTTGATAGGCTTTATAGAGGTATTTTCACATAGAGAAAATCCTGGGGAATTCATGAGAAGACCATGAGCACTGTATATATTTTTTGTAGAAATAATCAGATCAGTCCTGTGTTACAAATTCAGCTCAAAATATCTAAGGAAGGAGGGGTATGAATATGGGGATGGCTGGGATTCTCTTTAGGTATGCTGAAAAAATGATCACCAGTCTTAGAGATTCTTAGTTACTTATGGTAACTGCAGAATATCTCTGGAGCTTTCTATTTTCTAGAACTAATCTTCTACTTCCCTTAGTTATTTAGGAGCACAAACTCCTGAATTGGCTTTTACTACTCTCCATATTTTTTTCCATCATTTGACCATATGCACTGTTGGTCTCAGCTGAACAAAATCAGCAGTGTCTGATATTCTTTTTATAATATTCGTTATTCCAGGGTCTGGAAGCACTGAGCCTCTGCCAGGGAGGCTATGGGAAAATTAAATGCCCTTTAGTGAACTGTTTAGAGTAATTTCAGTTAGGATGGCTTGGAATTAAAGAGGTTAACACAAACACTTGGCCTTTCCTAAGGAGTAAAGACAGGAATAACAAGGAGATCATCAGGGTTTCATTTTTTTGAATTAATTGCTTTGGATACCTTCTGTATGCATATATACAAACACATGAAGCATCTAAGAGGTACCATGTTGTTGTAAGTAAAGAAGGGCTATGGCTCAGACAAGATCATTCTAAGGGGGAATGACTAGAAAATGTTCCAGGGCATTGTAAACACAAATGCATCAGAAAATGAGAAAGGCTCAATGTCATGGTTTTCACGGGATTCAAAGCAAAGGCAAAAATGCTCTAGATCTAGACTGATTAAGATAATTGAGAATTAAGAAGAGTGAGGGAAAGCTGAAATAGAACCTCAAGAAAAAAATAATAGCCAACATTTATTGAGTGCTCGCTATGTACTAACTCTGTTCTTGTGATATCTTTAGTTCTCAAAACCACCCTGTGTGGAGAGAGGCAAAATGGTGACAGAACCAGTGGGAGAGTGAAAGACTCTGCAAGGGTGAATGTCCATAAAGATAGTCTGCCTGAGTGGGTGAGTACAGCTGGGTGAGTGAAAATCCATCTGAGAGGAGGATCAAGCACCCAGAGCTTCCCTCCGGAGGTGGCTGCAGCCCACTACTGCCCTGAGATTGGAGGCCCTGGGATGCAGGATAATCAGCTATTCTGGGGAATCTCTCAGGAGGAGGCAGCAGAAGTCAGTTGCTCCTCAGTGTCTGGCACCTGGCCCATGCCACCACCTGCAGTAGCAGGTTGGGTGCTAGCAGAGGGAACCGTGGAGAGTGCATGGTGAGGAAATCTGGAGCTGAGCCCCACCCACCAACAAGGACACTGACCACCACCATTTTCTCGGTCCCAGGACTGGGCAGAGACCTGTGTTGGCCTGCCCGGTTCTATTCACATCACCAACCTGGCACCCAGAGGCAATTTCTGCACCACTCCGGGACCGGCCATTGCTGATCCAGAGAGGAAACTTCAGGAGCAGACACTAAGAGACAGGCACCACACCCCCACGCTGGACCAGGCATGGACACATCTGATTGGAGTGGGGGACTTGGTGGCACCAGCAGCAGCAGTGAACCAGTTGGGTAAGTCTGGAGCTGATTCACCCGTCTCCCACAGCAGTCCATGGGGCATCAGACCCACACTAAAAGCAACCCAATCAACCTGCAAAGGGGAGGGACTGGAGACCACTACGTATGTCAGTGGCCAGAAGCGCTGGCAGTACTTGGGAAAGGAACCTGAAGTTCCAGAAATGGCCACAGAGGGAGCTCTTTTTTCCCTCTGTTTTAGTTTATGTTTTAGTACTTGTGTGTGTGTGTGTGTGTGTGTGTGTGTGTGCTTTTTAGTTTTTCTGTTTGTGTGTGGGTATTTTTGAGGGCAAGTGCATCATCAGGTTTTTTTCTATTTGTATGTTTGTTTGCTTGTGTGTGTTTTTTGTTTTTGTTTGTTTCTTTGTTTGTTAGTTGGTGTGCCTGCTTTCCCTCTCCTTCTCTTTCTTTATCTTCCTTTCATCTCCCTTCTTCTTTTTTCTGTTTTTTTGTTTTCCTTTTTCTTATCTCATTTTGCTTTCAGGGGGCATACATACAGCCCACTGCATGGACAGATTTTAAGGTGGTGGAAAGTGGGCTCCAGGGGGCCCACAACCTGTCAGCAGATATTGTGATCTGCAGATCACCGCTGAAACACAGCTTCCCCCATCACACCTTAATCGAATCTGAAATCTGCAAAAAGCACAGCTCCGCATCCCCAGTATAGCTTCAAAATTGAACAAATCCAGAGCATCTACATAAGGAAGAATAAGGGAATGGGCAAACAGAAATGAAAACTATTCCCCCATCACTGAGCAGTAGAATTTAAAAGGGGGGAGAAAAGGTGATGAAAACCATCACAAATGATGAAGAATCAAAGGAAGAACACAGGTCCCATACAGACTCCTGGGAAGAAAGCACCTGAGAATACAGACTTTGGAACTCAAACAATGGAGAGTCCCCAGAACAACTGGTCTCAAATCACAAACCCAGAGATCAAGATATTAATAGAGAGAATGAATAGAAGTGAGCAACAAGAGGAAAGAATGAAGTGACTGATAACTGAGATGATGGCAATAAAGAACACAGTAAGCAAAATAAATAACAAGCTGACAATCATGGAAAGCAGAATTAACCAAGCAGATGACTCTCAGAGCTTGAAGACCAAAATATGGAACTAAGACAAACTGTTGAAGACATAGAAAAGAAGCTTAAAAAGACAGAACAAAGCCTCTAAGAGATGTGTGTTTATATCAAGAGGCCACACCTATGATTAATTGGCATTTCTGGGGCAGATGGAGAAACGGAGACCACCCTGGAACAAACATCCCATGAAATTATCTAAGAAAACTTCCCTCATCTCATTAGAGATGTGACCATTCAAACAAGAAATTCAGAGAACCTCTGCAAGACATCAAATGACAAGACCAGCTCCTAGACATATAGTAATTCACTTATACAAAGTAGTTATAAAAGAAAAAATCCTAAAGGCAGCAAAAGAAAGGTCAGACTACTTACCAGGAAAGACCAATTAGAATAGCAGCAGACTTATCTACAGAAACACTACAGGCTAGAAGAGACTGGAGTCCAATCTTCAAAGTTCTCAAAGATAAACAATTACAACCAAGAATTTCCCACCCAGCTAAGCTAAGCTTCATCAGCGATGGAGAATTCAAATCCTTCCCAGACATTCTATCTCTAAAAGTTTACGCCAACTCCAGACTAGCTCTACAAGAAATGCTTAAGAAAGTATTAAACACAGAAGAAAGAAAAAAAAGAATGACCACATTCTTCCCAGGAATTGAGGAAAAAGATTGAAAACACACACATATATCAACCCCCAAATCAAAAGAAAGCCAACCAACAAACAAACAACAACAACAAGCCCTATAAGAACCTCATGACAGGGATAAACTCTTACATCTCAATAATTAGCCTGAATGTGAATAGACTAAATGCACCACTGAAAGGACATAGAATGGCAAAATGGATAAAAAAACAAAACATGATGCAACAATACGCTGTGTCCAGGATACTCATCTCACCAAAATGGACACTCACAGACTCAAAGAAAGAGGATGGGAAACAAATTTTTCAGGCAAACAGAACATAAAAGGAAGCAGGAGTTGAGCTCTTAATGTCAGAAAAAATATGCTTTAAGCTATAAAAAATTTAAAAAGATATGGAAGGTCACTACATAATGATAAAAGTTTCAATCTATCAACAAGAAATATCCATCCTAAACATATATGCACCCAACATGGGAGGGCCAACCTTTATAAAATGCCTTCTAGATAAACTAAAAAAAGATATTGACTCTAACACTATCATAGCTGGGGACTTAAATCCCACTAACAACCCTAGATAGATCATCAAGGCAAAAAATCAACAAAAAGATTTGGAACCTCAACTTGGTGCTAGACCAAAGGTACCTAATAGATACCTATAGAACACTCTACCCAACAACCATGGAATATACATTCTACTCATTACCACATGAAATGTACTCCAAGATCAACCACATCCTCAGCCATAAATCAAGCATAAATAAATTTCATAAGATTGAAATACTGCCATGCACCTTCTCAGACCATAGTGGAATAAAAATAAATATCACCACCAACAAATCACCCCCAAGCCCTACAAAGACGTGGATACTAAACAGTAGAAATTAAAAGATTTTTGGAAACCAATGAAAATAAAGACACCTCTTACCAAAACCTCTGAGATGCCATGAAAACAGTATTGAGAGGGGAATTCATTTCTTTATGAACATACATCAAGAAAATGGAAAGATCACAAGTTAACTGCCTAACAGATCATCTAAGGGAGGTGGAAAGACAAGACCACCAAACCCTAACTTCAGCAGAAGAATCCAGATCACCGAAGTAAAAGTGCAAATACAGGACATAGAAGACAAAAATATCATAGAAAAAAATCAATGAAACAAAAAGCTTGTTGTTTGAAAAAATAATCAAGATTGACAGACTCCTAGCTGGACTGACCAAGAAAAAGAAAGAAAAAGCCCAAATAAGCACAATCAGAAATGCAAAAGATAAAATCACAATGAATCCTGAAGAAATATAAAAAATTATCAGAGATTATTAAATACACCTGTATAGAAACAAACTCGAAAATATAAATGAAATGGAGGACTTTCTGACATCACACAACCTCCCAAGGTTGAAACAAGAAGAAATTGAGACATTAAATAGACCAATAACAACCCAGAAAATTGACTCCATCATAAGAAAACTGCCTACAAAAATAAAAGTCATAGACCAGACAGCTTTCCAATGGAGTTCTACAAAACATAGGAAGAACTGATACCAATCCTACTGAGAGTATGCCAAGCAATCAAGAAAGATAGAACCTCCCCAAAACATTCATGAAAATAACATCACACTGATATCCAAACCATGTAAAGATCCAACAAAGAAAGAAAGCTACAGGCCAATATCCCTGGTGAACATAGATGCAAAAATACTCAAAAAGATTTTAGGAAATTGGATCCAAAACACATCTTAGAAATCATCCACCATGACCAAGGAGTCTTCATCCCAGGATGCAGGGCTGTTTCAACATCTGCAAGATCATAAATGTAGCTAAATACATCAACAGATGTAAAAATAGGAATCACATGATTATATTATTAGACGCTGAAAAAGCTTTTGATAAAATCCAGCATCCTTTCTTGATAAAAACCCTTGAACACCTAGGCATAGAGGGAACATACCTCAAAATAGTAAGAGCCATCTATGATTAACTCACAGCCAACATATTGCTAAATGGACAAAAATTGGAAGCTTTTCCCCCCTGAAAACCGGAATAAAGCAAGGCTGCCCACTTTCACCACTCCTGTGCAACATAGTGTTAGAAGTCCTAGCTAGAGCAATCAGACAAGAGAAGGAAATCAGGGACATCCAAATAGGAAAAGAGGAAGCCAAGTTATCCCTCTTTGCTGATGATAGGATTCTATACCTCAAAAATCCAAGAGAATCTGTCAAACATCTTCTTGTACTGATAAAGGACTTTGGCAAAGTCTCAGCATACAAAATCAACATGCAAAAGAAAGTCACATTCTTATACACCAACAACTAACAGGCAGAGAACCAAATAAAAAGCACAACCCCATTTACAATAGCAACAACAAGAAAGAAATACCTCAGCATCTTCCTAACCAGAGAAGTGAAAGACCATTACAATGAAAACTACAAAACACTGCTAAAAGAAATCAAAGATGAAACAAACAAATGGAAAAATATTCCATGCTCATGGATTAGAAAAATCAACATTGTAAAGATGTCCATCCTATCTAAGGCAATCTATAGATTTAATACAATACCCATTAAATTACCAGCATCACTCTTCTCATACCTGGAAACAACAATACAGAAATTCATATGGAAATATAAACGACCATGAGCAGTCAAAACAATCCTCAGCAAAAGAAACAAAGTGAAAAGTATCACACTTTCAGACTTTAAACTTATTATAAGGCTACAACAATCAAAACAGCCTGGTATTGGTACAAGAACAGGCATATAAATCAATGGAACAAGATAGATTCCAGAAACAAAACCTCAATTTCTCAACCAACTCATCTTCACAAAGTCTCCACTAACAACCACCTGGGAGAGGAGAATTTATTCAGTAAATGGTGCTGGGAAAACTGGCTGACCACATGCAGAAGATTAAAACAAGACCTCTAACATATCACCTACACAAAAATCAACTGTAAATGGATCAAAGACCTAAACATAAAACTTCAAACTATAAGAACCTTAGAAAATGCAGGAGACACCCTTATGGAAATTGGAATTGGCAACCAATTCCTGATCAAACCCCCAAATGCACATGCTATAAGAGATAAGATAGAAAAGTGGGATCTCATCAAACTGAAAAAGCTTCTGCAAAGAAAAGGAAACCATCAAGACAGTGGGGTGACAGCCCACGGAATGGGAAAAAAATATCTGCCAACTGTATATCTGACAAAGGCCTAACATCTAGGATTTACAAGGAACTCAAATATGCCCCAAAAAAGTCCTATTGAAAAGTGAGCAAAAGATATGAATAGAAACTTCTCAAAAGAAGACATACGAGCAACTAACAGATACATGAAAACATGCTCAGCCTCACTAGTCATCAAAGAAATGCAAATTAAAACCTCTGAGATACCACCTAACTCTAGTCAGGATGGTCATCACCAATAACTCAAAAAACAACAGATGCTGGAGAGGATGAAGAGAAAAGGGAACACTTCTACACTGTTGGTAGGATTGTAAACTAGTACAACCTCTGTGGAAAACAGTGTGGTGATTCCTAAAAGATCTAAAAATTGACCTTCCATATAACCCAGCAATCCCCATTCTGGGAATATACCCAAAATAACCCAAGTCACTCTATGAAAAAGTTATCTGCACATGCATGTGTATTATTGACAATAGCAAAAACATGGAACCCAGTGTGCTGCCCATCAAATGTGAACTGGATTTTTAAAATGTTGGACAAATACATGATAGAATGTTATGCAACCATAAAAAATGACAAAATTATGATGAACTTTGCAGTAACTTGGATGGACCTGGAGTCTATTATACTCCGTGATCTATCACAGAAACAAAGAACTGAGTACCACATGTTCTCTTTCATAAGCGGACCCTAAACAATTGTCATAATACTATAAGAAAGGGATTGGCAGTAGTGGGAAATTGCCAAGGGAGAGGGGGACACACTTCATCAATAAGGGTACCTAATCTCAAAGCAAGTGAAGTGGGGACCAAAGTAAGGCCCAAACTTTACCTGTACGATGACCATTTGTATACCTAACTCTGAATTGTATCTCACCTATTTAAAATAACAATTTTTAAAAAATTCAAACCAACTCCACCCTCAAAAAAACTACCTTCTGTAGATACTACTATTTTACAGAGGAGACAACTGAAGCACAGAGAAGATAAGTAACTTGCCACAGGACACACATCAAGGAATGAGCAGATCTTAGAGTGGCACCCAGCCAAACTAGCCCCAGACTGTTCTCTAAGGCACCACGTTGTATTGCTTCTTACCGCCAGGCTGTGCTAAGGGTTTTTTTCATGAGCCACCTCATTTTTTTCCTCATAGCAGCCCTATGAGTTTATAGATTATTAATACTTCCATTTATAGTAGAGGAAAATAAGATTCAGAGCAGTTGAGTCACTTGCTCAAGCATACCCAGTTGGTAAGTGATGAATCTAGGAGCTGCAGTTGGGCAGGCTGACCTCAGAGTCCATGAACATCTGCCTCCCCCACCTCCATGCTGGTCTTTCCTTCTCAGGTACCAACCCTGGCAGGCAAGTTTGAGGCCTGAGCCAGTCTTACTTTTTTATTGTTTTCACTTTTAAACAATAGCAGACAACAACTGGGACCCATTGTAGTTATGCTTAACTTGCTTTGGTAAGGCAGCACGCGCAACTCAGTACATATAATAAATGCTTTATTACAGTACTTTTCCACTGGGGGAACACAAAGTACTTTCTAAATCTTTCCTAGTTAAATCCCCAAGCCTTTCCAGGGAGAGAGGGAGATGGAAATTCTTATCAATCACCTCTCCTAGAATAGATGGAGAAATGAAGGTAAGTGCTTCCTCCACCCCCACAGACTTAACATAAAGGAATTGGTTCAAATGGTGGGCCAAATTATCTTTTATTGTGTGCATATAAATGATGGTTAGAAATCCATATGCTACGTTAAACTAGGGAAATAAATTAGGCCAAGTCATCTAGGTTTGCTGAGACAGGTATTCAATATGAAGTTGTAAAAGGAAAAGATCACCGTTAAAAATGATCTATAAAGACATGTTAAAATCAAGAGAAACATCTCATATTACATCATCTATGAGATGAATTAAATTTCCTGTTAATGTCAGGAGAAAAAACCCCAAAGCCAAATGTCAGATGAAGTGCAGATCAATAAAAATATTTTGATAAGTAAATGCAACAATTCTATTTAACACATGATTGGCAACTGCTGAAACATAAATTATCCAAATTTCCCATTGCTGCTTATGGGAAAATTATGCAGATTAGAACTTGATTAGGCTTATATCATGAGACTCAATTTGGACTTTTAATCTATTAAGCTCCAATAAATGAGGCATCTGAATAGCTCCCCTGAGCAACTACAGTAATAGCCACAGCAGTCATTTTTGCAGTATGTATTCCAGCAAATTCTTCAGCAGCTGAAGTAAAGAAAATTCCATGTATAGAAGCACAATCGCTTTCTAACTTGTAGGAGGAAAAAATCCATGCACACAGGGTTGAGTTGGGAAATAGATTTTTAGAAATGACTGCAAGAAAAATTTGGCCAAAGGAAAAGCTCCAGTTTAACCTTGTAATATTTTTTCATAGTAGTTTTTAGTGACTTCCCATGAAGCTGAAGTCCGGAGTCAAGAAGGCCAGGCAGCTGACCAAGTTTACTCAATTAAAAAAATGACTATTTACCAAGGTAGCAGCTTCTTCTGATATTGCCCAAAGGGTACTACAACCAACCACTTTCCACTTAGGAGCCTGAGGTGTCAGTAGCCACCAATAGGGTCTCGGAGGTCAGTGTCAAGGATGGAAGCAGGGAAAACTCCCCTGCCAGTTTGTGACTGTGTGGTTATCTGCTTCATGCCAAATAACCTCTGTGTTTGGTAGAGAAACTGGAGTGGATAACTGTCTCCTGCCCAAAGCATAAAGACAGAACTTGGAAACAGTATAAATAGACAAGTCTGTGAAACATAAACCACACTATTGGGTCTCTTTTGCTTCTTTACCTATCACTCTATGTTAGAGACACAAGAACTTTGGAAAGCGTCTAATTAATTCCTCCATTTTACAGATGAAGAAACCGAGGCTCAGAGTGGAGAAGTTATTATATCCAAGGTCATGGAACCAGTTAGCAGCAGAATCAGGATAATTGGTATCTGTTATCTGCTCCCTTTCAACCCCTTCTCCACATAAGGAACCCATTTCACAGTGTCTGGTGGTAGTGGGGGTGGAGAAGAACAACCCTATCCCCACCCTGGACACAGGAATAGCAACATGAAGCCAGGCAGTCTGACTTCACAGGGCGAAGATAGTCCTCTATCATCCTGGCACATCATTACCACCCCATTTTCTCCCCGGGATCTTATGTAAAATATGTTAAAGAGGCTGTGGTTGCAGAGCTGGGAGCCTCTAAGTGTGGGTCTACTGATGAGCAGTTAGCCCACCATTAGGATGAATTGATTGTCTGTCTGTCTATCTATCTATCTATCTATCTATCTATCTATCTATCTATCTATCTATCTGCCTACCTACCTATCTAATCTACCACCTATTTTTCCCTATCCCCTCCCTCCCTTCTCTCTTCCATCTTCCTTGATGAGTCAGACACTGTTTTAGGCCCTAGGAAAGCAAAGAACAAAACAGACACAGTCTCAGTCCCCATGTAGCTGACATTCAAGTTGGAGGAATCAGGACAGATGAATCAAGAGAATGAGACAGAACTCTATCATTGTTCAAGCTCCTGCACCCAAATGTGCCTAAAGCCAGAGGTACCCCAGTTATATGACTTTCTTTCTTCTTCAACCTTTTTTAGTTGAATTTCACTTGCACAAAAATGCCCCTGACTAAGTTCAGTGACTGACAAAAATCTCTATTCTTTTCGTGGTGAAATGGTTCACACATGTCTGATTTTACTGAAACATGTGACTGTGTCTTCATGCAAGGTTTGTTACTTCCTTCCTGTGACCTGGGCTAATATTCCCCTCATTTCTTTCTATGCATAGTAAGTAATAATGGTGTTTTTAGGGGTACGTGTTTCTAGAGATTGTCTTTGATTCGCACCTTGGGGAGCTGTCTCCTCCTACTACATTAAAGTACCCCATCCTTTTTTAGGAGTTTGCATTTGGGGCCTGATCCAAGCCAAAGCAAGTTAAACCAACCAAACAAAGCTCCATAGTAATTTGCCCATGAAGGTTCGTAAAATCTATTCAGTGCTTAGACAAGTCTCACACACATGAAACATATACACTTGCAGGCGTCATCTCTCCAAGCAGATAGTCTCTTTCCTTAAAATTAACTTAAAGAACTTACTGTGTAACATCTGTTTCTCGGAGGGGTTGGTTAATAGTACAAAGGAAGAGAAGAAGGAAGAAAAGAACAAAGCTAGTCACAACTCAAACTACATATTTAGGAAGAAACCTAATAACTGCCTGATCTAATTTCTCCATTTGCCCAACAGCACCCGGTGTCAGTGCATTTTCCACAACACCTCAACACTCTCAATCTTTCCTCCTCCTAATTCATCCTACAATTTGAAAATAAGACATACTTGGCCCATACAAATCAAATGGCTTAAAGTTTTACCTACATTTTGGCCTTAGCAATTTCACTTCTAAAATGATGTGTACAGCCATGATTTCCTTATATTAAAGATTTGGCTACAGTGTTCTTCATTCATAGCCATTAAGTAATGATGTTAAATAAAAAACAATATGAATATCCAATTTTAGGGAAAACAATTATGTTAGGCATGCATCTACTAAAAATAATACTGAAAAATGTTTGATGACATAGAGAAATGGTCATGATAAAAATCTTTGTGGAAAAACACAGATCACATAATAACATGTATGATCCATGTTTTGAAGGTAGAAGTACTTATATCTATGGAAATAAGACTAATATGTCAACTTTCTTATGTCTGAGTGGTAAAATTATAGGGAATGTACGTTTTCTTCTTTTTGCTTATATGATTGCTAAATTTTCTAAAATGAATACCTTATTTGTGCAATGAGAAAGCATTAAAAATATAAATTAATAAAAGAAAAAACCTAAAATCTGGAAATCTTATGTTATATCAAGGGCTAAGAGCAGCTGCTTATCATGGTGCATGGACATACCTTGTTGATGAGTCAGGATCTGAAAGGTCATTGAACACCCACTTGCCTTGGCAGTTGGAGAGACTGAAGTTCTGAGACAGAGTGACCAGGCCAAGGTTACAGAGTAAAGAAGCCTTAGAAGAATAGGGCCCAAAGAGAGTTTTTAGGGTTCCCAGTTCTCTGTTGTTTCAACCTCCCACCATTTTATAAAAGCCACTCAATCTCAGAGTAGAGGCCACTTGTACAAAGTACTCATGGGCTGTGAAGAGCCCAAGAAAAGCCACAATGCCCCATGCATACAGTCAAAGGGAGGACCAGTAAGAGCTGGTTTTCAACACAGATGAAGAGTGACATCTGCTGATTCTCATCCCTGCTCCCTCCAAATTTTTGAATTTGACAGAATTCGAAAATTCTGTCCTCTCTCTTCCTGCCCAACCCAGTTCCTATCCTTTCTTCACCTCCTCCAGGAACCCTGCCTTGACTAACTTCTCACTTTTAGTTACTTCATGAAGATGTCTTCCTCTGCCCTTTTTCCATTCCTTTAATCACTATTTGAAATGTTAGATTCCTCAATTTCAGTATGGCACAGACTATGTCGGCTTTATCTTTATTATTATTATGTATTCTTAATTCCTATTCTATGATCTTTCCTCTTTGCTGCCCCCAGAAGAGGACAAAGGCTGTTTTGCCACTAACATCTCTTCTTTCATGCTGGATCACATTTCCAGTAAACAAGAGGCTTCCTATGACAGGGAAAAGGCAGACATATACATTACAAGACAGTGATATGAAGGGGATACTAATAAAACACACAGAAATCCCCTTTTGTGCTGCCAAGACTATATACCATTTTGTTTCCATTACATCAATTTTTTTCTCCTCCTTTTGTGAGCATTAATCAAAGAAATGCAAAGAGCTCATTAAAGTGATAGATTGACTGAAAATGTAACCACCATTTCATTATAAACAGTTTCTTTATGTTCTCAGTGCTATGGGCTTTGTTTTTCAGCATTTGTCATGTAGTTCAAATGTCCTTTTACATTTAAAACACCAAATGCCAAATGGGCCCCAGTTGTTTGGTTTAGTACGAATCAATGGCCAGCGTAGCAAAAACCAGAGCTCCAAAATCACAAGCAAACTAAAACATCCATATCTTAAGTGCACAGAAAATTAAGTAGCTGTAAAAGATGGGTTTGCCAAGTGATCCAAGGCATTGCCACGCAATTCAGGAAAGCAGAATCCTGTCACTTACAACTTTCAGCCAGCTGTCTTGGAACGGTTCAAGAGACAGGAGGCCTGGCCCAAGATAGCGGCCAAGGTTCCAAAAATGTGATAGTCCTTTAAAAGAAAGCATTTTTTTCTTGTAAGTGTTGAAGGTTTCTGGTATATATACTTATGCTAGCAGATAAATATGTAACTGGGATCTTGGTTCTTGGGGTCAAGCATTCACATACACATACGCAAGTGTCCCCCCTTTCCCCCCCCACACAATCGTCACTAGAGGAGGGTGAGGATTGGTGCTACTTTGATTCTGAGCAACTCAGAATGATCAACAGCATAATCAAAATCTTTTGACTACTACCTGGAATAAGCCATAAAACTGTGGTTAAGAAATAGAACTGAATGAGTTTGGGTCTCGCCTCTTTCGGTTTCTAATTTTGTGATCTGGGCACTTTACTTAAATTTAGTGTCTCATTTTCTTCATTTGTAAAATGGGAGTGTAATATGTCATGAAGATTACATGAATTAATAATAATACAGGGAAAACTGTTTATAGCAATGCCTGACATAGAGTATGCATGTTATAAGTCTAATTCATTCTTATTTATCAACAATAGGATTTTAGGTCAATTCCTAACTCTCTATTAGAGTAGAGAGTAGAAGGATCCAACATCTTATCTAAACTGTTTTCCTTTCCATAAAATGAGGCAGAGGCAATGCCTCAAACACCTTCTGACTATCATACATCGCACATAATATTGGAATCATAATAGTTCTGGGTTTAGTCACTCAATATTAAAGAATGACTACAGAGTCATTTGTCGGGTTGTTTTTTTTTAAGGAAGCAGAAGACAGCAGCCTTCTCTTCTGGTGTCCTATCACATAGTCTGTAACAACAAACACCGATATCGATATATGCATACAAGAGGCATACACTAAGTATACTGTACCATGACAACCATGTATCTTGCACATCACAGCTCCAGGCATGACATCATATCCTCTCTCAGGATGAGCCCTCAAGGCACAATCCTCCCTCCAGGAGCCCTGCGTCCACTTCATCTGCTAGCAGTTCAAACAGGTTCATTTACTGCAATGGGATCGTGGTCATGGCAACTGCTAAGGTCCTCAGTTTCTTTTTCTAAAAAATGGGGATGATTCTAAGGTCCTTCTCAGCTCTGAATTTTATGTCTCTTTTGTGACTCTAAATTTTAAAAGTAAGCTCCTCCAGAATAAACTAGCAAGAGGGAATCAAAGGGCATCTTTTCAAACTCTTTTACAAGCTCTAGTACAGATCCTGCCTTTCAATTCAGTTTTATACCTTTGCCTGGAAAATGAAACTTCAGTTCCCAACCCAATGAGAAGGATGTACTTTCTCCAAAGTTGCTATAATGGCTCAGAAGGCCATAAATAACCATTTATTAAACAAACACTATGGGCTAAAGGAAGAGAAACCACCACAATTAAGCCCCTGAGGCCTGCTGGCGCAGTACATAACAATGGGACTCTCATAATCCTGGCAATATATTACCAGTTGTTCCATTTTCTTGAAGTTATCTTCATAATCAAGATGCTATCCTAGCCATTGTGGGCTTTAGAACTATTTTTAATTTTAATTTAAAGAGCAATTAAAGAAAGACAATGGATATGAAGGATAATAAAGTAACTGATTAGCAGCATGCAAATGACAAAGGCTTAATGATAATATGGTTCTAGTCTCCAAAGGGCTTGTGGAGAGAAAGCCCTTTCTACATGTGGTTGTTCAGCTAATGTGTCTCAACCCACAATTACAACATTGCTGACACCATTAACCAGTGAAACAACATCACTTCGCGAAATCCTTGTTGTCTCATTAAAATGGAAAGGGTCAGGTAATTTACCAGCGTTGTATGTCTAGTTTTGTTGTTGGTAATTAGCAAACATTACCCAGCATGGACTCCCACTGGGAGCTGGAGAAACTTTGTGAAATATTAAAGAGGAAAGTCTTTATATTTCACTGGAAAATTGAAAAGAGGTGCAGTAATATTCTCCTTGTCACACTTCCATTTAGGAAAAGGGGAGGAAATAAGCAAGTTGGAACTCTTTAATTTAGGGAGAAATAGTCAGAATGTACTGGGAAGTTATTATCCAAATAAGACCCTGGATCACAATTGCATATTGGTAAATTGGGTCTGCAGCCCTGTTTACTAAAGGAAGTTGGGGGAGGGGGGAGGACAGGAAAATTGCAAACTTCATCTTTATTGTTCTTACTTAGGTTTTTTTGACTTAATCTTTTTGAAATAGAGGACAGGGGCTCTAAAAAGTTTTCTCCATGGGACGCTTTAGGACTTAAATAAGCACCTGCGTTGTTTATTCAAAACACACACACACACACACACACACACACACACACACACACACACACACACACACACATATCTATATATAAAACCTAGAGGGAGAGGAAACATATCCCAGGGCTCTGACTTCCTGCCTCCCTACTTCCTAATGGAAGCCTCCACACATTGAAACTGAGACCCTGCTTGCAACGCTGGCCAATGCTTGCTGTGTGTCAGAGAGCAGAATGGTATCTTATTCTTTAAATGGAACTTTTGGAACATAAAACACATTCCAATAAATGTGAGCAGAAAATTATGAATTCATTAAACTACTTTGGTATCTTGTGCTATATATAATATTTATATTCCGACTACTGTAAAATATGCTTTAATATCTTTAGGCAACTATAAGGACTTAAATATTTATAAAATGGCTAAAGATAAAGTATGGCCCTCTTATTCCTACATACAGATGATGTAAGGCATGCAATCAAAGACAATAACACTCTCTGCCCATTTGTCATCTTAAAGGAGCCGATCAACACGCCATCCCTCGTGTGCCATCTACATAAGAGTTGTTGCCGACACAGGCAACTCCAGAGGAGTTTGCGCCTTAAAAACTACCTAGAGTGCCATACTTCATAGAAAACAGGGCTTTCTGAAAATGGAGACAAAACAATAAATTTGCAGGCAAAACAGCTCCAAGAGGGGCTTCGAAATACTGCTGTATTTATCTCTGGGACATGTGGGAACAGGATGCATTTTGATTTAATATTTCATAACATAGAAACAATTGCTTCCTTGCATGGTATATAATTAATGCTCATAGAAATGAGGCTTTTCTTTTTTAAAAAATTCTTTAGGATCCTAAATGCAAATAAATAAATAAAAGAAGGCACACCTGTATCATAGGAAGGGCTTCCTTTAGAAAGGTGATCCCAATAAAAAGAAAGCCACCATGAATTTATAATCGCCTAGGGGTCTATTAAAAATTAGTTTTATAGATTAAGTGTAAAACCTCAACCCTGATATTCTCATTATTTACCTTCCTTGCTTGCCTTTAGACCCATGGTTTGGTTGATTTTCAAAATCATTCCATTTCCAAGCCTATTATACATTCAAAGAACTACTTGTACCCACTTGCTTTGATCTCTCAAATGGACACCCCTGGTTTATTTTCTCTGCTCCTACTGGTTCTCTGCTGGGAACTGTGTGGAAGTTTGTGAATTTCTCATCTATCCTTCATTTTCACAATGTCCATTATATGCCTTCCAAACTTCCTAGCAATCATGCCTAGCAGGCTGCCAGTTCTATACAGATTTGAGTTTGAGTGAATCAACAGCCCTCATAGGAGGATCAGAGGTGGTCTCCTTGAGTAAGTAAGGGGCTAGGCAAGTGCTTCTCAATTTAGGTTGCATGTTGAAATCACTGATGCCCACGTCCTATCCCTAGCATCTAATTTAATTGCTCTGGAGTATGCCCTGAACATTTCAAGAATGTTAAAAGTTCCACAAGTGACTGCAGTATATGGCTAAGGTTGAAAACCAGTGGACTAGTTCAGAAATAAATTTCCTCAGATATGGTCAACTAGTCTTTGACAAGGATGCCAAGAGTACACAATGGGAAAAGTCTCTTCAATAAATGGAGGTGGAAAAACAAAATATTTACATAGAAAAGAATAGGATGGAACCCTTCTCTTGCAGCATATACCAAAATCAACTCAAAATTGACTAAGACTTGAATGTAAAAGCTAAAACTGTAAAATCCCAGGAGAAAACATAAGAGAAAAGCTCCTTGACATTGGTTTGGGCAATGCTTTTTTTCATATGACAACAAAAGCACAGGAAACAAAAGCAAAAATAAACAAGTGGGACCATATCAAACTAAAAGTACAGCAAAAGAAACCATCAACAAAGTGAAACACTAACATGCAGAATGTCAGAAAATATTTTAAAAACATATATATGATAAAGGGTCACTAGTCAAAATATATAAGGAACTCATATACTCAATAGCAAGAAAACAATCCAGTTATAAAATGGGCAAAGGAACTGAATGACATTGTTAAAAAGAAGACATACAAGTGACCAAGAAGTAATATGAAAAGGTGCTCAACATCACTAATCATCAGGAAAATGCAAGTCAAAACCACAATAAGATATCATCTCACACTTGTTAGTATTGTTATTGTCAAAAAGACTAGAGATAACAAGGGTTGGTGAGGGTGTGGAGAAAAGAGAATCACTGTACACTGTTGGTAGAAAACATAAATTGGTAGAGCCATTATAAAAAAACAGCATGGGGTTTCCATAAAAAGTTAAAAATAGAACTACCATATGATCCAGAAATCCCACTTTGAATATGTATCCAAAGAAAATGAGATCAGTATCTCAAAGAGATATCTGTACCTCCATGTTTACTGTAGCATTATTCACAACAGCCAAAATATAGAAACCACTTAAGTGTCCATCAATGAATGAATGGATAAAGAAAATGTGATGTTTGTGTTGTGTATGTGTGTGTGTGTACATATATGTAATGGAATATTATTCAGCCATAAACAAATAAAGAAATCCTGCCATATGCAATGGCATGGATGGACTGGAGGAAATTGTGCTAAGTGAAATAAGCTAGTTACATAAAGACAAATACTGTATGATCTCACTTATATATGGAATATTAAAAAGTCAAACTCAGAGAAGCAGAGAGTAGAACAGTGGTTGCTAAGGGACAGGGCTATGGGTAAGTGGGAATGAGAAAATGTCAATCAAAGGGTATAGACTTTCAATCATAAGATGAATAAATTCTGAGGCTGCAACGTACAATATGTTAATAAGACTGTGTAGTATACTTGAATTTGCTAAGAGGTAGATCTTAAGTGTCCTCACCACATGTACATACACACACCAAATAGTAATTATGTGAGGTGATGAATGTGCTAACTAACTTGATTGTTATAATCATTTCACAATGTATATGTAATCATACCATCATGTTGTATATATCAAATCATCAAGTTGTACACCTTAGATATATGCCGTTTTTATTTGTCAATTACACCTCACTAAAAGCTGGGGGTAGGGAGCAGAAAAATGATTGAGCTAGGTGAACCTCTTGAATTTGCATGCAAATATTTCTTCATAAGTCTATGAAAAGTGGGGGTAAGGAACCAAGAGAACATTCATTATCTTATTAGATATTTAAAGACCCTTACCCTAGTTAAGAATGTATATGCTACAGGGCTCCTGGCTAAGGGCCAAAATTACTGTTTTAAGGAAAAAAGGAGGCAAAAGAGGAAAACCAGGTGTCACCTGTCAACTAGGTGGAGTAGTAAGAGTCTTATGCCAGTAGCAACTCAAGGATGGTGTCACTTCTCCAACACCAGGGCTTCCTTCCATGACCAATTGTTGTGGGTTGGAAACATAGGAGGCCTTCTGCCAGTGAGTTATCCAAGGCGTAGCTTTCGCTGCAGAGAGAAGCTCTACTGTGTAGTTCCATGCTAGTCAGTCTACTGAGTAGAAAAGCCCAATGCTCACTGTTCACCTGCCCCATTTCTTCCTCAACTTCTCTGTAGGCATTTGTAAGTCTACCTTACCCAGACTGCTCACCTCCTACAAGTAATTTGGTTTCCAATATCATCTATTTTCTATGTATATTTATAGAGAGAGTCAACAGTAATTCTGGCTGCTAGGTACAAATAATCAATTAGATAACCCTAACCTGTTATTTGTTCATCTAAGGGGGGATGAAATAAAATAGTAAAGTTGTTCAGTAATTATAATAACAAAAATAGCTAACACTGCATAATATCTAACTATATCATAGGTACAAAGTGCTCTACATCCATTCACTCAGGGATGCCATATATGATTGTGAAGGTTGGGCACTGCACAATAGCTAATCTGAGCGGGAACCACTCATATCATGAACATTGTATATTTGCATACTTATTACAATATTTTCCCCTGGCAGATGGTAGGAAAGTGTGTTTGTTCATACATGATCATTATATTAGGACAACTTTTCAACAGATAGAAATAGTGTCTTTAGTAAGCAGTGACTTATTCTGACTCACTTAAAGGTATTGTATGGACAGCAGAAAACCCTGGATCTCATTTAATTCTCATAGCAACTTGATAAGCCAGGTGCATTTAGTATTCTCTGTGAGAAAAATGAGACACAAAGGGTTAAATAGTTTGCCCAGGCCTAGTAAGTGGCAGAGTTGGGATTCAGACACAAGCTATTCTAGACCCCACATGTGCCATGAGTAAACTTGACTGCAAAGTGCTATTTGTACAGCCCTTAATGTTTTACAAAACTCTTCTGCAGCCATTATCTCTTTATAGTCACAGATCCCTCAGGGTTTTTGAGTGGGGTCATTTTAACAAACTCCGCTTTATAGATGAATAAATGAAATTTGTAGTGTTTATCCAAAGTCAACTCAAACACGATGGACAGAACTAGAATTTAAAACCAGTTCCTTGACCCATCATGATTGCATCACCACTCTGACAACTGTGTTTGTGATTCACCATCAGAAATGAGAGAAACAAAACCCATCTTTTGAGTTTCTCCTGCTCCAGGCACCTTCTGGGAGAAATGCCCATCCCTACATGTCCAGGAAAAATTCCCAGCTCCCTGGATCCAAAAGCAGAGATATTTTCTGCCCTTTATTGAACTTTGGAGGTCTCAATACTACAGCATCCTCAGGCCCTGGGCTGGTGCTGTATAATAGAATATCCAGCGAGGTCAGTCAAAGGTTGAGGACCAGGAACTGTTGGTCAAGATTAAGGGAACAGGACAATGTGTACCAGAGACAACTTGGCCATCTGGTCAAGAATCCTACACACAAGTTCAACATCATTGATCTTTGTGACCCTTGCCTAGTACTAGCTGTCAAATGAAAGGTGATTGACGCTCAGAGGGAAAGAGTAGTTTTGTTATTGTTGCTGTTGGGTTTTTTTTTTTTTTTGAGTTGGAGTCTCACTCTGTCGCCCAGACTGGAGTGCAGTGGCCGCTTCCAGTCACCACAGCCTTGACCTGCTGGGCTCTGGTGATCCTTCCGCCTCAGCCTTCCAAGTAGCTGGAACTACAGGCGCGTGCTACGCTACGACACCCGGCTAATTTTTGATTTATTGTAGAGATGAGGTCTCGCCAAGTTGCCCAGGTGGGTCTCGAACCTGCGGGCTCAGGAAATCCACTCACCTCAGCCTCCCAAAGTGTGGGATTACAGGCTGAGCCACCGAGCCCGGCGCTGTTAGGTTTTTTTAATTTTAATTTTTAATTTTAAAGATGTGGGGTACAATTCAGGGTTAGGTATACAAATGCTCATTATGTAGGTACCCTTGTTGATAAGGTATGCTTCCCCCTCAGCAGATTCCCTCTACTGCCAATCCCATCCATCCCCCCTCCTCCAGTCCCGTAGTTTTTATTTTATTGAGGTGGAGTCTCATTCTGTTGCCCTGGCTGGAGTGCAGTGGCATGCTCATGGCTACCGCAGCCTTGACCTGCTGGGCTCAGGTGATCCCTCCACCTCAGCCTTCCAAGAAGTTGGAACTACAGGCGTGCGCCACCATGCCCAGCTAATTTTTTGATTTATTGTAGAGATGAGGTCTCGCCAAGTTGCCCAGGCTGGTCTTGAAGCTGTGAGTTCAGGCAATTCTTTCACCTCAGCCTCCCAAAGTGCCAGGATTACAGGCACGAAACTGCTTAATCTCATTGAAGGGCAAACTAAGAGACAGAAGCTGCAAACAAGAGATAGTGTGATTCAAACATTTATTCATTTATTCACTTCTCCACAAAACTCTATTAAGTGTCTACTAGGTGAGAGGTGCTGTGCTAAGCATTTAAAAATATTTCTGACAGTTGGCGGGGGTGAGGAGGTCAATAAAACTGTAGAACAGGCTGTTCTTTTGAGGATCCATTCAAGTTAAAAGTGGAGTCACCTACAATCATTACCTTTGGCATGGTGAGCCCTTTAAATCCTTTGGTTATGTTATTAGTACGCTCATAGAGGAAATGACCCTTTTTAAAAGACACTTAGCCTTTCCTGCTTATGTGCCTTCCATTACTCAGCTTCAGCCGTTTTCATATGCCTGTCAGCACCTTTGCTTATGGTAATTGTATTTATTTTCAAATTCATATTTATCTCAAATAGCCTCCCCTGACTATCACAATCCAAAGCAATATCTTTTTCCTCATAACACATTGTATGGCAGCATCTATGTGGCACTGAAAACATTTGGTAGAAAATCTTTACTGGAGATATGTAGCAAGGTGTTCAATGACTACTATATTGCTTTTCTAGACTTTGAGAAAACATTTTCCTCCAGGATATTCCACGAAGTATAATTGAAGCATTTAAGGATTATTCATGTCCTTAAATATTCTATAAATCCAGAACTAAAGTCATGTATAAGTCAGTTAGCTTCTTTGCAGGGTCACATTTAAGAAAATAAAGACTGTAGGACTGCACATGAGTTTTTGCTAGAAAAGGACGGGTGAAGACAAAACTGAACTGAATGGTTGGCTAGACTCATTTGCCAGCTCAAGGCATGCATACTATCTTCCCAGCAGGTGGATTAAACCCATGCCTCAGAAAATTACAAATGGCTCACACTATAAACTTTGCAAGGTATTACGAATGTTCCAAAACCTGTATCATTACATACGTGTGTCAAAGTTGTGCCATACAACTTACTTTATATCCCTTTGCCACTTCTGCCTGTAGATCCTATTAGCTCTGTGATGGCATAGACTATGGAAAGAACAGGGACACTATCCTCAGGCATAAGATATAAACTAAACTGGTGCTCAGAGAGAGAACTGTTGGTTGGCCTATCCTTATCCAGAATTTCATCATGGGTCTGACAGAGTCTGTAGGATTACAAAACTTCCTTTACCTTTCTCTGATAAACTGTACTTTCCTCCCATGGGACAACTTCTCTGGACCATTTTGTAAGCCTGAGCTTTGGGGACTGGAATAATCTGTTCATTCTCATCTGCTTCCTTCTATGGAAACCTCCTTCCACCTGGAGTGGAGAATGAGTAGATAAAACCTGAAAATATTGTGTAAAACCTCTTAACAAAGAAAGTAATGGCTGGGTCTCAAAAGTCCCACCTCTTCCTGACAGCTCCAAAGTCCAATTTACATTAACAAGAAGAAAGAAAAGCTCAATCATATTGTTCACAAAGACAGGCTAAGCAGAATGCTCCATATTTTTCCCAACTCTACACTTGTTTGTCCAGCTTTAACAACAAAGACTGAAACCAGCAGGATCCTAGTATCCCTCATTGTTGGGATGGGTGGAGCCAGGGACTTAAAAAATGGGGGTTCATGGAGATAAGAAACATTCACCCCCGCCAACTGTCAGACGTATTTTTAAATGCTTAGCTCTCACCTAGTAGACACTTAATAGAGTTTTGTGGAGAAGTGAATAAATGAATAATGTTTGAATCACACTATCTCTTGTTTGCAGCTTCTGTCTCTTAGTTTGCCCTCCAATGAGATAAAGCAGCTTAGTACTTTTATTTAAAACTACGGACCGGGCACGGTGGCTCATGCCTATAATCCTGGCACTTTGGGAGGCTGAGGTGCAAGGATTGGTTTAGGAGAGGTTGAAACACCCTGAGTGCTTTCATTACCTTGAATATATATCCCAGGTTCTTACATAATCCTTGAAAGCAGATGTATAGATTCAAGCCCATTCTCATCAGAAAAACACTTGCCTTTTATGAGACAGGTTGATGTAGTGAGAAACGGATGGGTTTTGAAATAATACAGTTTGGACTTCAACTCCATGTGCTCTTGACTAGCAATGAGACTTTGGGAAAAGTGCTTAATTTTCCTGAGCCTCTGTTTTCTCATCTGCAAAATGGAGATAGTAGCCTCTGTCTTAGCAGGCTGTCAAGGAGATTAAATGAGATATTGTTTGTGAATGTGCCTGGTGCATGGCTCACCTGAAAAAAACCCCTGAAATTATAATTTTTAAAAAGATGCACTAACTAGGCACACACATTTGGAGGTGTAAACCAGCACATGAGAGCCTGATGCTAAAATGATAAGTTCAATCCAACCCCAACAACACCCCACATCTATTTTCAGTCTCTGAAGCTTAGGTTTCCTTTCATTACAATTGTCCCAAGCTGGGCACAGCCTGGGTGGTGAAGTGAATCTGCTCTGCATGCAGTTGGAAGGAAAAGATTATTTCATCCGGTTTTACTTTTTCTTTCCCACACCCACTCTCCAAGAAAGGTGTATGGAGGGCAGAAAACCCTCCACAGGTTCAGAAAGTAGCCCAAGTCTCTCCATCTCTTGTTACAACTACTGCTGTTGTTTTTCCTTGTTTCTTTCCCTGGGAATATATTACCAGCAAAGTGAATGGCAGTCTTAAGAGGATCTCTCATGTGATGAAATATGCTGTGTAGGAAAAATTCTCCTAAGTTGAAGTCATTTAGCAAACAGCTGCAATTGCTGCTTTGCTGGAATACATCTGCACCACCGCGCTGAGATTCATCTCATGATGTCCACAGAAGAAATGTAACAGGGCAGGCCCCTTTCTGTACTTGAGACCTGCTCAGAGCCCTAAGCCAGATTTTCTTTATTGTTTAGTAAGCTCTTTTAATGAAATGTACTACTCTTATTATAGAGGACTCAAAATAAGATCTAAATCACAAACCAATAAAAGAAAATTATTGGGCTGGGTATCTAAAGTTACTACCTAGAGGCTACTCCAGTGTGGTATTTATAAATCTCTAAACAGTTAAGTATAATTGTCTTTCTGGTTTTTGGGACGGAAGCCAACAGCAGTTTCAGTTACAACAGAAGAAAAATATTTTAGCGCTGAGCTTTGTTCATTCAGTGGGTATAAAGAGAAATGGCTTCTCCCCCACTGCCATTTCAGAATTGAGAGAGAATATTGTGGTAATGAAATGTTATATGGGAGTAGCTGAAAAAGTGCTTCTCTGATTTCAGGGAGAGAGAATGTGTGTGAGGATATGTGTATAGGTGTGTTTGCAAGTAAGAGGGAGCAGCCTGGGTGTGAGAGAAGTCAGGGTTGGAGAAGTGGAAGAAGGTAGAACACTGGGAAAGGAGGACAGGTGTGGAAGGGTGGTGTGGGAATTGAAGATGGGGTGGTCTGCCCAATTAATGGAAAAACCAGATGTGCAGCTGGTAACCCCAATGCTGGCCACTCCTCATCTTCAGATACAAAGAGAGCACCATTCAGGAAGGATGTAAATGCTTCCACTAAGAGACCCATGACCCCAATCCTGTCAAACACCATAGCTCTCCCTCTGGAGTTAAAATGTAGATCACATAAAACACAGACTCCTATGTAATAAAAATCAAGAAAATACTGGATGCGCTCAGTTATTAAGGACCACAGAATTCATCTCATCCAATCTCCCTCCCGACACAAAGCATGTCAGTAACTTTGCTTTGGCAAATGGACTTGCAGTGACAGGACACTCCCTGCATTCTTAGGTAGTCCATTCTATTCTGGAAATTTCTTTCCTATATTGGGCTAAAATCTGGTTCTCCTTAATTATTAGCCATTGGTCCTGGTTTTTGTCCAGTGGAGCGGAAGATAAAATGTCCCTTTGAGTCTGCTAGCCTTGTTCTCTTAACCACTTAGCAAGTGACATGTTGTCCAGACATTGCCCTATTCTGGCTGTCCTCTTTACAACATTCTTTTGTTTGTCAATTTTCCCCTTCAAATCTTCATAGCTCTTGACACACTCCCTCTCATCCCAACTAAGATGAAACAATCACTGCTCAAAATAAATTATGCTTTTATCAACAAGGTTTATCCAGCTTGTCTTTACAGATCATTTGAAAATTAACACACAGAGGTCCTCAATTCTTTTTTTTTTTTTTTTCTTTCCTAGAGTTCTACTTCAGGAAGTTCCTTTTGAGTCCTGTTTTTTGTCATCCAATAATTTAGAGATCCTAATCCACATTTCACACAAAGATAAAACAGAAATCACATTTTCTTCTCTGGAACAGTAAAAAAGACAACTCAGACTTTAGGATGGGGAGGGTATACCCTGTGCCTCCAATTAATGCTATCTCTCCAAGGACTGCTGCCATACTTCCAAAGAAAAATGTCATTCCATACTCGAGGCTCTTAACCTTTGTTGAAATGCAGACAAAGGAGAGCATCTGCTCATACGTGGAGGTTTGTTTAGTGTAACTATGGCTTTGGGTCAGGGAGGGCTGGAGGAAACATGGTGTGTGTGTGTGAGTGTGTGTCTGTGTGTGTGTGTGTGTGTGTAAGCCACTATAATTTTTTTAACTTAATGGCTATAAAAAGGCACACACTATAAAAAATAAACTTAGAGAAGGCAAGAGAGGCAGTGGACACATGTCCTGGTTTGATATTTCAGCTCCCTGCTCCCCTGGGATGTTGAGGTCCAAGCTTAGCTTGTGGTTCTCTGGCTTCCACCAGTGGTTCCCTCAGTCTCTTTTTCTAAAATGGTCCTCAGACTTCTCTCCTGCAACTATCCTACCTCCCTCCCTTCTGAATCTCTCCTTCACTCTTAAAGTATGAGCAAAGGCCACATCTCTAGAGCTGACCTTCTCCTAGATTCAGGGCTTCATTTCCATCCTTTGGCTTTTCATGCCCACCTGGATTTTCCACCAAGTCTTTGTGGAAATGAGCAGTGACTAAAACCCAACCCTCCCAACACTGCTTTCTCCTGCAGGATGTCCTTCTACCATGCTGGCTTTTTCTTGGGAGCAGCATCGCCATCCTTTGCCTCCAGGAAGAAAGCTCACATCCACACGGGCTGTTTCACATCCACAGTGACTCCTGCTAGCACCTCCCATTCTTTTTCAAGTCCAATGTTCTTGGCTTCCTGCATACTCTACCTTTTTACTCCAAACAATGCTTCACAGGGCTGCCAGATCAATCTCCCAAAGCTCAGGTCCAATCTCATTACTCTCTTGCTTTGAAACCTTCCGTAGCTCCCCAGTGCCTACTGAATTATTTACAGCTTCCTAACTCATAAACTCATAAAAAATTATTTACAGCTTCCTAACTCAAAAAAAGAAAAAAATTCTCAATGCCCAACCTACATTTCAGCCTCCTCTCTCCCTGCTTTCTCACACATATACTGTATTCTAGCCAGATTGTACTCATTGCTGTCCCTCGGGTACATACCTAGGGACCTCCACCCCTCACTTCTATTTTTCTCTCTGACTTGAGCCGGCTCTCTTTGTCTCCACCTGCTGAAATCCCATGCACTTTCTTAAATATGCCTCTAAAAGCTACTCTCTCAAACTGTAGCCCTCACAGGGTGTAATCCCCTCACAGTAATAAACCAACATTCTGAAACAGTTATATATTTGCATAGGAGGTCGCCGGGACTAAAAATGTATTTTTTGCCTCCCCCCACCCATCCTTCTCCTCGGTAATGCCTGCCATGCACAGCATGGGCACAAAACAGATGCTTAATAAACATTTGTGGGATTGGATTGACACCTATGAGACAGGTAGCATGAATCAGATGAATGCGAAACATGTAACAAGAAAAGGAACAACAGGAGAACCTTAACACCAACATTTAAATGTATCCCAGACATTGAAATACACACAGAGCTCCATCTTCTTAAAGAGATCCAGGCTTTGAGGGGAGCATGCTGCTGGCTTTGGAGGAGAGCAACGTTTCTGTTCAATAGTAGAACAGTGCTGACCCTTGGCTCTGTCACCTTTCAAAAGCTGTGATCAGGAAGGCTTGTCCACTGAGCAAGTCATACCCTTTACTTATCACCTTGACACATGTGACAGGAGTCAGACTGACAAATACAGTCAGTTAGGCAGAGAACAGCTAGAATCTGCTGCCACCACCACAGTCCCCACACCGCTTTTATCCACTGAAGGCATCAAGGCTTAAGGAAGCTGATGACAAGCCAAAAACATGAGAAAGAAAGGAGGGCCACCATCAGGCTGAGCCAACAGAATTTTTCTAAAGAAGCAAAATGATTTAGTGATCCTAGTTCCTGAGCTAGGAGACTCAGGTTCAAATCATTACTTCTCTAAGTCTCGGTTTTCTCATCTTTACAATTGCAATCGTAATTTCCTGACCTCACACCCCTCCTCTAAGGAGCACCTAGGGCAGTGGTTCGCCCTCATGGCTACACATCGGAACCTCCTGGGAGTGTATGAAATTCCTAATCCCCAAGTTGTACCCCAGGCCAATTCAATGGTGCAACCCAGGCATTAATATTCTTGTAAAATGTCTCAAGTGTGTACAATGTGCCACGGGTAAGATGCAGGAATCTAAGAAATGCATATTTCCTTGACTGGCAAAGCCAATCAATCCCAGCACACGTGCATTCACATTGATGTTATTATCACTACAGCAGTCATTGGTGGCGGTGGTGGTGGTGCTTATTGGTGTTTGGGTAGGCTTTGCTTTGGGCTTAGAGTTTTCATGGAGAAGAACCGTTTTCAGTGTAATACCACCGAGCTCTTCTCTGGCTCCACAAGAAATATTTCTTTCTCTTACGATGTCACATACATCTCTTTCTGATCACACCTTCCACCCTTTGGCTCACTCACACCTTCATTCACATCCCTGCTCTATGACCTCACAGAGATGTATTTCTTACTTCATTCTTGGCCCTTAGGTCTATAAGCCCAACCTCATGGTTTGACTTCTCCACCTGTCAGTTTAGACTTAGTAGCCATAACATTTTGACCCTTTTCCTATTTGCCCTGAGAAAACTCACTGGCAGTGCTTGCAGCTGAAGTGTTTACCCTGAGATAACTCACAGATGACAGTCCTAACCCTACCCCCAAAATTTGCCAAAAAAAAAAATCTCACTTTTATTATTATTTTTGCACCACTCTAGTATATCGATAGTCCTTGGAAACAAATGGCATCATTCTATTTATAGCATTCTGGTTTTAGTAGTGGTATTTCCATTGACAAAATATAGTACTTCTCTTTTTTTCTTTAGTAATTCTCGATCACTGAAAATGTCAAATCCTAGAAAATGTAGCATTCCTAGGTGTGATGTTAACACATGAAAAAAGTTATTAAAAACTGATCATCACATACATATCTGTTACATTAGGATTAGAGACAAGTTCTGTTTAGCTATAACTCCAAGAACAGTTTTTATATTTTAATTTTACATTGAAAACCAGTCAGACTGTCTTCAGCCTCAAAGAGTGTGTTTATGGAAAATTAAATGAACATAGCAGTGAGCTGTTTTTTTCTTCCTAAGTGGGAAATAGTTTAATATTCTCTCAACAGTACCATGGAATCCTTTATCTTCTACAAATTCCCATCTCAAGCTAAAGCCAACTTCTACTTCTGTTCTTCCTGCCAGGCACTGCAAGAAACACTGCAGGGCTGTACTGACTGGTTTCAGTATACTTCCATCCTTCCAACCTCAGCTGGTCATTCCTGACTCTGTGGGACCAGGATCAAGTTCTTCATCTTCCTTTTTCAAGTCTGTTTCTCCTTGAGTCCTCTGCAAATAAGCTTCTATATCCGCCCAATATCAACCTTAAAATTCACTCCCAATTCCTTATCCTTGGTCCCCCATACCTTCTTCTTGTTCAATAGCCCTTCAGAAGTTATCTTTTCTATGCTTCAAATCCATCTCAATTTCTGTCTTCCCTCCCTGCTGATATCACTAAGGTTCCACTGTCAGCATGCACCCCATCTCTCTTATCCACTACCGTAGTCTTCTGACATAGCTCGTGTTTCCATCTCTTCCCACCTCTAAACCATGCTTTTATTTTTGCTGTTCTCTTTTTCAAACATGAATTTAATTATCCTTTTCCTACAAGTTTTTGATGGCTCCCCAAAATCTAAATCTTTAGCAAGACAAGTCTGTGCTCTAGACCTGTGCCTCTAGGCTATGGTAGCCACTGGCTGCATGTCATTTTCAATGAACAGTTACTAAAATTAAAGAAAAATTCAGTTCCTCAGTTGCCAAATTTCATGTACTCTGGAGTCACATGCATTCAAGTCATCTCAGATGTCACCTCTTCAAAAAAGTCTCTCAACTCCTTGAAGTATATAAAATGAGAAGACCTCTATGCTCCTCTATCTCCAGCCTGGCCTTGTCTTACCGCACTGTCACAGTTTATGGGGATACCTCCTCCATGTACCTGAGCCCTGCCAGCACAGTGAGTGGTTGACTCCAAGTCACCTTTGTATTCTGAGCCTTTATGGTGCCCAATGCATGGAAAACACCCATTTATTTCTCTTTCTTTCTTTTAAGAGTTACCCTTCCTGGGAGGGGAAGCAGGAAGAAACTATAATATGTTCATTTCATAACTTAATATGAAGGCAGAATGTTCCTTCCTTCAGGTTCGAACTCAAGCTGCTCTCTGAGAATGGACCCTGCCTCCCTCTGCTCACCTTCCCTGCCAAGCTCAGACTCAGTTCTTGTCTTTTTGGACCACAGGGAAACAGTCTGGCAAGAGCCACTGTTGTACCAGCTGATTTAAATTGAAATGTTCTCCCCAGATAAATGCGTGCTAAATAATACACCAGCTCTTCAGCCAAAGGGAAGTGACAGGCACTCTGTAAATAAAGGCACTTAGTTGCTGGTAAAGAGCTGTAAAGTGGTTCTGAGCTGATGTTTGCTGACCAGCAAGAAGCAGCTTCACCTGCTTTATATAATTGTCACTGCAGTTTTGCCTGCTGTATATTAAAACTGCATCTCATAGACTCAACTGTCACATCGGATATACCATCCAGCTTGGGGTATGCCACCTTCTTCTGTAATTGTTTTTGACAACCAGCCATCACATCTTAGGTCTTTTCAGAAAGTGTCTGGTCCAGAATCCCTAGGCTGGGTCAGTCCTGACACCATGTGGGCTAGAAAAGTGACACCAAAAAGGAATGTGAAAAGAGAGGTTTTGTTAGTCTGGGAGCCCTAATAATACACAGTGACAGGTGCCCAGTGAAGGCTCTACTTTCTCAATGCTAAGACATGTTAAATTGTATCATGTTAGAAAACCTTTCCATAAGTTTGCATGAAATATTCTGGCCCAAGAACACAATATGTGTTCCAAGTCCACATTTCTGCCCAGTTGGGTTCTAGCGAGACGGTAACATAGCTCTCCAGACAAAGCAGAGGATGGGGTTTCACGAAGAACTACAGAATACATAGTGATGAAACCTGGGGTGGCAGTGGCTGGAAATCTATGTAGCTATCACTCAGAGGAAGTTAGATTTGTTTCAGAATGAAGAGTAACATGAAATCTCTTTCGTTCCCTGTAATTTCAATCCCACTGGAGCTCGGCCATGCCAAATGCCCAGATGAAGGGGGACAAAAATATCTGAGGCCAATGGATACTCTAGTTGGTCAAAAGGGTCTCAGGGGAAAAGCAACAGAGAAACTCAGCCTGTCTATCTGGCTCCACAGGCTGGGAGGAGCCCAAGGAGTGGGGTGCAAGCTCAGTGACCAGAGGTGAGCACTGAGAAGGAAGTGACTTCTCCGTGTTGACGGTCATGTTGGACCACTGCCTTTGCAAGGTCAGGTCTCACCAGAGGATGGTTTTAGAAACCAAGAGAGAAGTAGACAGGATAAGAAAACAAGGGGGAAAACACGAGGACTTGGTGGGCCTATAGCTTTGACACTTTCTCCTTGAGAGCAGAACAGACTGTCGACTGGTGGGAGGCAGATGCACCCACTGCACTGCTGACCAGGAGTCTGAGTCTATGAAAACTGCTACCAAGTATAAAAAAAATTCTCTGCCATCTTCTGCTGTGTGTGAGTCTTAGTCCATTTGGCCGCTATAACAAATACCATCAACTGGGTGCCTAACAGACAACAGTAATTCATTTCTCATAATTCTGGAGGCTGGAAAGTCCAAGATCATGGCACCATCAAATTCGGCATCTGGTGGGGGCTTTCTCAATGTGTCCTCACATAGTAGAAATGGGGGCAGGCCTTTCTCCAGCTTCTTTTAAAAGGACATTAATCCCATTCATGAGGGGTCTATCCTCATGACCTAATCACCTTCCAAAGACCCTGCCTCCTGATACTATTATTTCGGGGTAGTGGGTAGGACTTCAATATATGAAGTGGGGATCAGGGGACACAAACATTCAGCCCATGGTAGTATACATGTATTTGTTCAAAAGAAAGAGTGCCCTTCTTTTTTCTTTGAGGAAAAAGAGCTCCCTTTCTCCTATCTCCATGTCTCCTGACAAAACCTATTTTTCTTGCTTATTCCTGTGCTAAAAAGAATAAAGAAGGCTTTTGAGCACTAGGAAGTGAAAGCATTTTTACTAGTTTGGCCTTTATATAGAATCTGAGAGGCTGGGATAAGGTTTAAGGGAACTGGAAGGAACAGCCATATCAGGTGCATGAGAAACTACTGAGATTCTAATCTGTGGCCCTGGAAAATCATGATGACCAAACTGGGAGGAAACAAGCATGTTGGGGAAAGGGAGGTATCCCTGCCCCCTCACCTTACTCGCTTCCATCTCTACTCAAAGGGACAACTGTTGCTTCTACGTCTTTCCTTTTCCCTTGATGGCTCAGTCCTCCCCAGGAGAAGATGAGCATCCATCAGAGTTGGTCAACCTCTGTTAGTATGAAGATTTACTGTGCTTCAAAGCAGCGCATGTGAGTCACCTAGGGATCATGTTAGGATGTAGATTCTGACCTAGCAGGTCTGGGGTGGGCCATGAGATTCTGCATTTTTAACAAGCTTCACTAGGTGATGCCCCTACTAGGACAGGGGTAGAGGGGTTGAGGAAGACACACAGTGAAGAGCAAGAGTTTAAAGGCAGGAACCAAATGGCCACCCTGCCTCTTTCATCTCCTAGAAGGTCAGCTTACTGTTTTTTCATAGCCTTTCTCACCTGGGCAGGCCAGAAAGGAGGTAGGCTCTGCATGTTGCTTTCTCTTGTGGGAGAGAGCAGATGAACACCAAGATTTAGATCCGGGTGTGGTGGGGAGAATGGTGGAGTGGAGAGGTCGAGATTAGGCTGCAGGTCATATCGGGGTTGTGTCAGAAGGACAGAAGCCATTTCACATGCAACACCAAAGTGGAAGGTTCTTTTGAACTTAACCAGGAGCTGCTGTGAATTTCAAGATCCTCAGTGAACCACAACCCCCTTTTCTCAGCCCCCAGCAGTGAGGACACTGGCCTAAAACGACCCCTGAGGACTGCTTTGAACCTGACTCTACTCAGGGTCTGGCTACAGCTGCCTCCAAAGAATCAAGACCTCTATTTCTCTTCTACTTTCTAAATTTCTCCTTCTCCCACTGGGCAACTCCAATCCAGAACCATGCAGGGAAGAGGATTCTAGAAACGATTGTTCCTAGTTTTGCCACAGTGCTGAGTAGATGGTAGAAGGAGGTGGTGGTGCCAAGTTGATGAAGATGACACAGAACACAGATCCAGACTGCCTGATCCAATGGAGCTTTTAGAAAGTCCTGCATGAAGGGGAAAGGGCCAGACACTTTCCCAACTATAAATGAGGTGGTGCTTTCTATTCCAGTACCATATTTTCATAGACTGTACTCCTTCAACCTTCCACCCTGGACTGATGGGATTCAGGCCCCCATCAAGCAGCCAATGCTAAACCTCCACTAGACCACATATGACAACGACACTACAGTTCATGGCAAACCTACACAGAAGTGTCACTCAGAGGAAAATGCTTAGTATCCTATCCTGCCAGTTCCTGATTACGGAGGTCATTTGTTATGGGATTTTGCTGTGCTGCCTCTCTGAGAGCTCTAGACAACATCTTTACTTGTAACCACATGCCCAGGATCCCAGAGCAAATGACAGGAAAGATTGGGGGCAGAACAGGAAGGCAGATGTGTGTCATTTAAGCCTGTTGTGCCTCCTGTACAAAAGTGTGTGGGCTGACAAGTGTCACCTCTTGCTAAGTGACTTTAAGTGTCTGTAGAGTCACCACTCTCCAGAGATCACCATGCCTCGGTCAGCAAGTCCTAGAGGCAGCTCTAACAAAAGCAAAGCTTAAGACCCCCATCCCAGCTCAAGGATAAAAATATATACTGAGAGGAAACGTTAGGAATTGTGCAGCCAGCATCTTTTCAGAGCTCTGACATTTCGCTGATGACACTTTTCATAAAGCCACTGTTTGAGAAAGCTGAGGGGGTAACCATTTAAAGGTTTGTTTTTTTGGGTTTTTTTTAATCCTCTGGAAAGGCAACCTGGTCTGTGTGTAGATGAGCAGGTCTCAAGCTTGTATTCTGGAATGGCAAGAAGAGGCAGCAGATGCCCCTTTGAAAGCCATCACAGCGACCACAGGTTTCACTTCCAGGCAGGCTGATGTGAGCCTCTTTGAATTACTGAGTGAAGGATATCCCTCTTGCCAGCCCCTGTCCCCCATAGGCACAGCAAAGAAGTATTACAGGCTGTCCTTACCTTGGGAATTAGCCTGCAAGACCCCAATGCTGTCATCAAACTGCATAGATTTGATGTTGAGTGACGCCAAGATGCATTCCTTGTCCTGCAGCGAAGTATCATCAATATTATTCTGATTGGCTGACAGGATAACGCACATGTCACAGAGGTTGATGTTGACAGCCCTTAAATCAGCCCGACTTAATGGCGTACCCTTTGGCATAGAGGGAAAGAGAGAGAGAGAGAGAGAGGAAGCAAAAGTGAGGCAGAGAGAGGAGAGGGAAAGAGAAAAAAAAACACAAATTAAAGATTGAGTCGGAGCTTTGGGAAATTATTTAACAAGTATGTTTTTTATGCCTTGACATTAAGCTGGCCTAACTGCATTCAAGGGAATAGGAGCTGTGTGCTAATCTAAAGGGTAGTCAGTGCTGATGGCAGCATTTTAGGCTTGCTCTCAATACTCAATCAAGCCATTACTAACAAACGCGGGAGACGAATAATGCCAGGGTTCTACATCTTTTTCCTGCCTGGAAATTGTCTTGATTTAAGTAACTGTCCTGTGGCAACCTCTGGCTTTCCGAAAGTAACGAGGGGGTAGGTTTCAAATGCCTGTTTATTTAATAGCAGGTCACTTCCGTCTCAAGCAAAAGACAGTAGCTCTGACGCAGCCAAGGGGAAATGGCTGGTGAGCATGGAGGGGTGAGGTGAGGCTGAAAGCTCTGCTCAGTGTGGGGGCTCTGGAAAAGGGTAGCATTAATGTGGGTCTTGCAAGGGGGAGATGGAAACAAGTTAAGCTTCGGGTCATATCATTTTATTGCATTTTTTCAGCAAGAAAATAAATAAATAAATAAATGACCTAATTGCCTGACAACATAGGAATGGTTAAATATACTTTGAGGCATGTCGTCAATGGAAAGATGGGCAGCAGGCAAAGAGACTGGGCTAGCTCTCCACGTAGGCATCAGCTTGGAAGGATCTCTCAGTATAGGGGGAAGTGAAAAAAAAGTTCTAGAGCAGTTTTAAAAGCATAGTTTCATTTATGTTAAAAAAAAAAACCCACAAAATAAAACTGCATATTTATAAATGTATTTATAAATGTATCTAAATTCAGAGAGAAAATACAGAAAAAATACTCACTAAACTAAAAACAGTAATTATCTCTGGGGAGGGAAATAGGATTGAAGGGTAAAGGGAGAAGTTTGCTTTTGACTTTATATACATCTGTATTGTTTGAATATTTTATAACAAGAACATATTTGTATATTACTGGTACAATTAAAAATAAATAAGCCTGTAAATAGATTTTTTTAAGCATTAAAACAACAACAACCACAAAAGACAGTGGAAAAAAACTAGATGCAAGAAGTAATGATATACAGTCCCAGAATGCAACCATAGGTAAAATAAAAGGGTTAGTGTTGAAGGGTGGGGCCATGATCTCCACGTGCTCTGTGTCCCCAGGAGAAGCCACAGTAAAACTAATCAGGCCATCCCATGTCATAGCTCCCCAGTGGCCATGCAGCATCATTTTGGGGTTGCCATCAGCTACTAGTAAGCTTCATTGGTCCTCAAGCCTGAATCTAGCTTCTGTTTTGCCTTCACGGAGACTCGAGATGCCTTCAACGCACTGACTATATAGGATGAGGCTTTGACAACCACCTTATATCCCAGGATGTCTTTCACTTATCCCTTTTTCTGGAGAAGTAGCTCTGAGAGGGTGGGACTTGGCTGCAGAGATGGAGCCCAGCAACCCTCTTTTAAATTTTTTTATTTTATTTTAGATGCAGGGGATATACGTGCATTCATTATATGGACCTATTGTGCCATGGTGGGGATTTGGGTCTCAGGTGGTCCATTCTCCAGATAGTGAACATTATACCCTGTAGACTCAGTGACAATCATGAATCTATTCTCAGTCCCCAAAATATCACTGCAAAGTAAAACTATGGAGGAAGGGGCATTTAGCACTGTGGGTGCTGCTGGGACGCTACTGGTTCCGAGCTCTGGAGAAGTATCTTTTGAGAGAAGGTAAAAATGGTCTCTTGTCTTGTGATCTCTTGATACAAAATGTCTGACCAACTTCCTGAATCATTTTGCCAGTGCATAAGCTTCAATTGCCTGCATCCATATTCTTTCAATTTTCACCTTGTAAGGAAAGCCAGCAGTAATTGTGATATAAGGCAATCCCTGTGCAGTTGTATACACATGATTTCAAACCACAAGAAATACAAATGACATGCATAGAAACCTCTTGTGTTTCTCTTGGCTGGCTCTATATGTAGGGTACAGTTTAAACAATGAACTATGTGAAGACACAGGCGAAGGCCCATTTTGTAAAAATCTGTTGTGCTTAAGTATGCTAAATTTTGGAGGGTTTGAAAAGAATCTTCAAATATGAGATCTCATTCATATATATGAAGGCAATTGAGTGAACGTGTACAAGAACATGCAGAAGGAAAAAACATACATATGTACACACAATGTGTGCACACAAATATTAAGCATCACATGCACGCCCAACACTCTCCACACACACACACACACACACACACACACACTCAGGTAGCCTAGCAAAATCATAAGACACTTTTAGAGGTCAAGGACCATGTGAAAGAACACACACTGTAAGAAAACCATGGAAATATATAATCAGATCTACTATATTTCTGAAATTAGCAAAGTGTCATGTATGTGTATACTCTTCTCTGTGTATGACTATGTGTTTCTCTATAGCTGACTATTCTCAAGTACATGTGTTCACTAAGGCAGTGGGTTTTGGGCCCTACATTCAAAAGATATCCGTCTGATATTTTTCTCACTCCTTTAAATACTTATTGAGTCCCTATTGAGCCAGACCTTATGTAAAGACAAATGGCGGCTACTAATGAGTAATGAGTACTACCTGTGGTTACATCCTTATGTGTTCTTTAATGATTTATATCATTTGGCTCTTTTATCCCCCATTTCTGAGTTCCTAGAGCCAAAAATAAAAATAATAGATTTTAGTTCCATAAGTGGGGGAAAATCCAGACCTTTTGACATTTAGAGAAATCCATATTCCTCAGTTTTAGAGACTTACAAGAAATACATTTGGAGGATAAGTGATATTTGTGACACAGAGAACTATATCAATGCTGAACTATACACTGCTCTAGTATTTTTTAAAATTTGTGGAAAATACATTGATTATGATTAGGGAGTAGTTGCATGACTCTTAAATCATGTATTCCATATCCTCACATTAAGTTGTGGAGCTTGAAACTATTACTTTTAGATTGGGGTCCTAGTGTTTTGCAATCAAGAATATCATATACACACACACACACACACAACCATGAAAACGTTGCTGGGCTTCTAAATGAACAAGGTTTAGAGGGTGGCTGCAGTTGGGGTTGGCCTCCTGTAGAGCAGAAATAAAGAATTCTATTGTTTATATTTATTTCGTTAAAAATGGAATATGGTACAGATCAAGGTTTCTCCAAGCATATTCAGTGCCATAAGTAAATGCTATAAATATTTCTGTAAGTCAATTCTTGCTATAAGCATCACAGTACTGCAATGCTCTAGGTTTTATGTAGGCAGGAGCAAGAGAGTATTTAGACACTGATATGGTTAATACATTTGATGCAAGTTAAACTTCATCCCTGATGAGGGACTGAACTTGGCTGCAAATTCCTTTTAATAAGGTCTCCCAGGGTTTGGATTTTCCTAGACAGAGCATAGGGGAAGTGCTGAGTCCTCAGGCCCATACCCAGATGAAGAAGCAGAGGCACGATCAAAGCTACAACTATTACATCCATCTGGGATTTTCTTTTGTGAATGAAAAGAAGAAGAAAAGGCATCGATAATGTGACCTTGGACTTACAGGCAATATGGACACTTTGGGGAAGTTATGAAGCGTCTCCCATTCCCGCTTGAGGTACTCAATAGAGCCCACAAACACAATGTGCTTGAGCTCATGGTAATGAAAGTTGCTGGCACGCAGGGGCATCACCAGGTTCCGAAGTCCAATCAGGGCTGAGCTGACATCGCCAAAGATGCAGACCACGACATGGCCACTCAGCACGGTCATGGCAGCTTCACTTCGAGTCTGCAATAAGGGAGAGGTATGTGAGTGTTGGAGACAAGGCCTCACAGGGCTGTTGTAAGGAATGAAAAAGTCATTTGTGCAAAGAACCAAGTAAACATTTGCTGAGTACTTGCTATGTGCTATTGTTTTTATTTCATCGCTGTTATCTACATACCATATAGATTTGTAATTTTAGTATGAGTTTATGTGTTATACTTATATGATAAATCTATCTAAACATATATCCACACATATTTCTACCTTCTTTGACAAAAGATTTAAGAAAGATACGCCATAGATATACGTGAGTAAATCTTTCATAATGATTTGAGAGTTGGAGGGCAAAGAGATAAGAGGGAAAAGAAAGTCTTAATTTTTATAAAATTGTTGATAAAAAATGAGCTGCCTTTTCTGGCTCTCTTGCTGAGATGATAATAAAATGGCCAGATTCCTATGTTGGGCTCAGCTTGAGAAATTTGAGTTTGGAGTTCTAGACTTATCAGTGAGAGGTCAATATCTCACTGCTCCAGCAGGTGGAACATGCTATTCAAAAACAAAGGTTGCAAACTATGTCCCACGGGCTAAATCTGGCCCACCATGTGCTTTTGTACACCCAGCAAGCTAAAGATGGCTTCTATGCTTCAAAATGATTGAAAAAATCAAAATATTTCATAAGAGGTGAATATGATAAGAAATTCAAGTTCCCATAACGTTTTATTGGCACTCTCTCAAGCTCATACTTTTATGTATTGCCCATGGCTACTTTTATGCTACACCAGCAGAGCTGATCAGTTGCAACAGAGATCATAGGCCCCTCATGATATTCATAATAGGACCTTTCCCAGAAAAGGTATGCTGACCCCTGTCCAATGCTGCTTTGTGGTTCCCAAGGACATTCTTGGAGGGGCTCACTTTGTATACGTCACTCAGCGTAAGACCAACACCCCCAAATAATTATTAAAAGGTGCTAGGGATAGATCAGTAAGAGCAACAGGTCAATATCTTCTTCCAACTCCAGACCTGTATATTCAAAGGAGACAAATAAAAGAACATAATCACCCCATTTAGAGGAGGACCCCAACTTCCCAAGAAATACAAATAGTTAGCTGTGCTGGCCCTTTGGCTCACAGTGGTAGTGAAGAGGACAACAATACAAGGAGGCCATCTGTGAGCCTGTCTCTGCCTCTCCTGGTCTGGTGCCTCCCATCTCTGTCTACTCACTGCATGCCTGGATGGTCCCATGTGGCTTACAATGCTTTGGGGGAGGCATATTAATGTCCACTGCACATATCAAACTCTGCTTGATTTAATCCCTGGAATTGACCAGTGCATTGATTGTTTAAATGCCAATATTGCAATTCACGACAATGTCAGGGTTATTACGGTAACCCCCAAGGAGAGGCGGAAGCTAGCTTTCATTCCCTGATAGTTAGAATAAAGCAGGGGCTGTCACCATTATTGGTTTCCCTCTGTAACAGTCCAGGGAAACCTGAGATACATGCTGTAAGAAATGCCTTATAAACTGTGACCAAGGAGGACTCACTGGGGAGCTCACATCACATCTCACCACTTTCTGGAGAAGACCCTGAGTTAGTTATCTGGGCCGCATAGAAGTGTGAGTGCCAGGGTACCACCAGCAGAGAGTCAACCACTCTAACGTGCTGTGATGGGGTTCCTAGTTATTTTTAATTGGCCAGGTCACCTGGAAGGCTAGCTCCCTTCATAAAGCCAGAGGAATACAAACTGGGTCCAGGGTGGAAGCTGGAATTCTAGAATGAGGAGGTGGGGAAGGCACCAGTAAGCAGAGAGGCCAAGGCATAAGTGCTGACCCTGGGAACTTAGAGCTTGGACTCAAAACATCTATCCTCAGACGCCACTGCAGCATCACCTGGAGAACCCTGCAAAACATTAATTCCTGAGCCTCAGTCCTGGAAAGATTGATTCTTCCAGGTTTATGATCCACTAGAGAAACTACTTGTGTGTTTCTCTTTCCATCTTGTGTTTGCTATGCATCCTTCAAGGTCTAAACCAAGCTTGGCTGTATAGCCTTAAACCTCTTCCAAGTGCAATCTGTTTGTATGTGATGGGACTTTGCTGGCCACTTACACACATGCTAGCCCTTCTCCCCTGGATGTGAATAGCATTCTGTGTCTCTTATCACTGAGTTTTAAACATACTGTTTCATGGTTATAGTTTACAGCTTCTTTCTAATTATACGGTGATTTGCTCACAATTGGGAACATTTCTATATTTGATTCCCAAAGCAGTGAGTGTCCTGTCCCCAGTGGGTATACACAGCCCCAAAGCATCTTCATGTAGTTGGCCCTTTCTATCATTCTCCTCTCCAGGCCAGTGTTACTTTAGGGAGTGCTTCTTGGATCACACTGTCTGAACAGCACCTTCCAGTCTTTCATGCCCATGACCCTGCTTTATTTACTTTTTCACAGCACCTTATAATATCCAAAATGTTATCATGTGCCCATTTATCTACCAGGAGATATTCTTGTTCCCTACTGAAACACAAGTTCAATGACAGCAGTAGTTGGGGGTTGTATCTCCAGCAACAAGAACATTGTGTAGCTCATAGTAGACCCCTTATAAATGTTTTCTTAAGTGATGTTATTTTCCAGATGTGAGAGATAGTAACTCACCTCCCTGAACTTTTTCATGCTGGCAGGAAAAGTTGATCAGATGTCAGCTGGCAAGCACACCCCAGGAATATCTAGATAAGTTATTAAAACCCTGGCACTCAGATAGGGCAACCCACCTATGATCTGCCACAGGTGGTTACACCCCAGGTTAAGTTTAGACACCAGAGCAAAAGGGCCATGAATACAACACCAAAGTGTACATACAGGGAGAGCTTTACAGGTAGAACCATTTGCACTCCTGGTTAGTCAGAATATAGCTGTTTGCTGAGAATTCTAACTTTCTGTGCTTTTGCCTGCAACATTCACATCTCTGAGACAGCATCCAGTGTAATGGTGTATTGACTTGTAATGCTTGCTTATAACTAAGTTGCAAAATCACACAGCAATAAAACACAGGGAAAATCTGGTATATTAGAGTACAAAGCCATTCTGAGGACATGGAACATCCTTGTTTAGGAACGGTGGTCCTGACATCAGAAATGATAGGATTTTTCTGGCTCACAGAAAGGAACAGGCTCGCAGAAATCTGGGGATTAGAAGCACAGGGGAGAAAGAACCCTTCTGTCTGACTTTCCTGATTATTAATCCATTTTTCATGGATTAGCAAGACAATAAACTGTAGGAAAGCCGATGTAGGCATTAATACGTAAAGCTGTTAATAGGACAAGGGCAGGGAGCAGAATGGATTGTTATCTCTACTGACATTCCTGGGACAGACTGGGAGAGCCCACTGCTATATAAAGATATTCACGATCCAGCCACGAAATAGGACTGGTTAATCATTGTAGTCAACAGCAAATGCATCTACCTGTCTATAATATGTTCTAAGAAGGACCACAAATATGCATGACTATTATCTATAAGAATACAAAACATGGTTATAAAAAAAAAAAACAATCCAGGCAGCATTCAGATTTCTTCAAGGCATTTAATAATAAGAATAATAAGGTAACTTTACTGAGTCATGTGTTGGGTTTTAATCTTCACCACAACCCTATGAATTAGGGTCATTCTCATTTTGTCTTTTTATAGATAAGAGAATTGAAGTACAAAGACTCAAATGACTTGCCTAGGACCATGGAGCTACTAAACAGCACAGGCAGGCACTAACCCCAGAGCCACGTCCACAGAAATTATATACATACTGCCTCCTATAATGCCTTTCACAGAACATATGATCAGCCACTATTGCAATAAGCCAATAAATATTCGGAGATTACAAATTCTGAATATTGCCTCTGTTCTGATCAGAGTTCTAGCTGCTTCTGTCTATGTTCAAATGTTCAATCATCAAATATAATCAGAACCAGGGACTGTATCATCCCATTATCTAGTTAAGAAAACCTCATTCCTAGCAAATGTAGTTCAGGGCAGAAGCTGACGACATTGGTTCCATGGTCCCTCACTCACCAGGATGACTTTCTCTATCTCCTTGGGTGCGCACCAGTGAAACATCCCAGTAGAGTCATATTTCTTCACGTTGGAGTCCATGTTGTCAATCTGATCATTGCCAGGAATTAACAAGGGGTCATGCCTGGGGAGAAAAGGACAGGAAAACTTAAGTGGAAAATGTGATAAATTATAAATGGAAAGTGCCCCCTGAGTTACATCTCAGAGGAGATGAAAGGTGCAGAGGAAGTGGTTGGCACTGAAGGCCATCCTTCTGCTTGCAAAACCCATCCTTTGAAAGACAACTCTCCTACCCCACCCTCACCCCCATCGGGAAACAGCTGACATTTGTCAGGGAATAATTCTGCCTTTCTCCTGATCTTCTTTTCCTAAATGGTCTTCCTACCATTTTGTGGATTCAGTCTCCCTTTTTACAGTTCCCTCTTCCTCTCATTTTACCAGTAATTCTATCTCCCTAGCACATGCACACACACATACACACACCCCACAGGGTTGCTATTAGCATCGGCAATGAAGAGGAAGGAATAGGAATAGAGCCTCATGCTGACTGACTGGCATGAGGATGGAAAGCCAATTACTTGCTCTTTCTGACTACAACTTCTGACGTGATGCTCTTCGCAGTAAAAGCTTTAACAGGCTGCACTTTAAATATTTTAGCAATTTGCCCAATCAGATTTTGCTCTCCCCGGCTGAAGCCCTTTAAAGATTCAGCAGCATGTCACTTCAGAGCAGATTGACTACCAAATGCCCACATCTGGAATACATGATTTCAATACTAAACAACACCCTCTCTTCTTGCCTTGACAACTGTATTTGCACTACCCATCCAATGATGGTCCCCCTTTACTCCCACCTTAATCTCTCAACTATGGCATTCTTTGGATGAGAGCCTCAAGCTCAAGTGCATCTTAATAAACTTGTCTTAAATTCTCAGGGCGACATTGCCCTCTCTTGCCTTGTTTATAGGAAAAAGAAGATGCTTCCATAAGGGCCTCACCTCCAGTGGAGTGGCACAGCCTCACTGTCAACCTCAGGAATTGCAATAGGATCGGGCAGGTCTAACAAGCTCACAGCATAACAAATAAACTCCTGCATCTTGGATCATATTCAATGTCCATGATTCTATCTCTGATAGTGATTCAGTACCTCAATTTCAGGGAAAGTTATTGCTGGTTTCTACAAAATTGACCACGTATAATTAGGACACTATTCCAGACATACTTAGCTATTCTTGCAATAGAGATATCTTTCCTGAATAATATTGCCAACCCAAGACAGAAAATATAAATAGGTCCAAATTCCAGACATTTGTTGTAAAGTGATTTTATCTTTTAAATTACCTATAGCAGGCAGCAAAGAGTAACCTTCATTTAGTTTTTAGGTTTTTTTTTTAGGTGGAGTCTCACTCTGTCACCCAGGCTGGAGGGCAGTAGCACACTGAGGGCCACTGCAGCCTTGACCTGCTGGGCTCAGATGATCCTTCCCTCTGAGCCTTCCAAGAACTATAGGCACGTGCCACCACACTGGCTAATTTTTTTGACTTATTGTAGAGATGAGGTCTCACCAAGTTGCCCAGGCTGGTCTCAAACCTGTGAGCTCAGGCAATCCTCTCACCTTGGTCTCCCAAAGTGCTGGAATTATAGGTATGAGCCACAGCACCAGGTTATTTAGTTTTTTTAGTATTTCTCCCTCTGACATTCCTCTGACACTTCTCAGTTATATGTCCCAAACACAGAGAATGGGACCACAATCTCTCTTACATGGCCCACAGACCTAAAATTAAATGTTTGAATATATACCATGGCTCTCCCAAGATACTCCTCATTCCCACATAAGCTGGGAAAATGCTCTCACTGCATTAATGCCTGGGAATTTGCTTTTGGGCTGTACCAAATGACAAATACCATATGAAACAGTCCTGAAAAGTTATCTTCAACAAACATGCTAGATTGCTATAGGAACTGTCATATCTGATCTTAAAAGGAGAAGAACAATCCAATTCAGAATAGCATCTCAGTAGCTGATTGTTAGGGAGGCCTAGAAGTGTTGTAAACCACCAGACTACCTTTCAAATACCAAACTCGGTCAAAGATGTAAAATAAAAAAGCAGTTGCTGATAAGATCCAGGTGAGAACAAATTTTGAGGGATTTTTTTTATGTCCTTGAGGAATCTGTAATAGTTCCACAAAGATCCAGTATTATCTGGAATAGGTAGGTAGACAGAAGCCACCATAGAGAAGAGGGTTAAGAAAATAAAAAACAAACAAACAAAAAACTCATTCCAGTCCTAGAAGAACATATTTCAGTTGCAACAAGAACTCAATGGAAACTTAATAAACTTTTCCCAAAGATATAGAGCCAGGTTCAAATACTCTTGCCCTGTTGGAAAGAAAGTAGTTATCATAGGAAGATCTAAGATCTGACCCCAGTGCATTTAAAAGATACCCAAGACTATGTTCATATAATCTCAGCAAGCAAGCAAATGATACAGCAAGCTGGAAAAGAAAAAAGTTCCTTTTAGAAAATACGTGTCTTGGAGAAGAGGAGATACATTTTGATATGGTACATTTAGTCCTTTCTGGAATAGAATCAGTCCTTGGTAGGAGTGGCCTACAACCTTCATCTTAGAAAAGTAGCCGGGTTGGGGTCAAGATGGCGGCAACACAGGCGGAACTGTGAGATTCTCCGAATGTGAGTTCCCCAAAAAGTCTCTTGCCCTCCTTCCCCTACCCCACTGCCCACAGCTAGACGCATTGGTCCGAGGCTCAGGGACCCCCGGTCC